>OMNN01019042.1:0-20726 GCA_900302755.1 Chromis chromis
AGGGGGTCACTAATTCAGGAACCCTCCACATGCAAATCAGCACAGAAACATGCCAGGCTTTTTTTTCTCACCGAGGCCCCGGGATGCTGAAACTGAGCACGATTAGCACTCAACACTAGTGTCAGATGCCGGAAACCCTGCTCTTTCTGAGGGCTTGGCCTTTTGTTGGAGCTCCTTCCGTTCGGTGGCGGGCCCCATTGTCATGTTTTTCCAGGTGTAAGCTCTCCTGGTGAGCTGCTTTCACCCCACCAGTTAAACCAGTCGTTGTTGGCCCCATAGATATCATGTTGAAGGGTTATTAGTAAAATTCTGGAGACAATTCCACATGGTCTGCTGACATATAGATGTGACATCAAATGTGCAAGCTTATTATATTCTATATACACACCCTATGTGCTGAAAAATGGTCTAACAAGCACAAATAACAAAATAACTTTAACAAGGCTATTCTGGCAGCACTCATTAGAGGATAAATGATACTTCTCTACCTAAAACATGAGTCAAATGTGGCCAGGGAGTCCATGGGCAGGAAACAAACACATCATAATCCTCTGTAATTGGGCAAATGAAAGATGTTGCCATTGGACAATGGCACTGAAGCAGATGGCAACAGAAAGGCGATGTAAACCTCCCACTACCCCTTAGCTTGGCTTTCTCTCTTTTACAGTATTGCTCCAAAAGGTAAAGAGACAAGGCAGCATTTCCAACAGATTGTCTGTCTCTTTCCGTCCTCCACACATAAACACACACTCCACCAAAAGTGAATCTCTCTTGTCTCCCATCAAAGCACCTTTTCCTCCAAGACCCCCCACTGAGCGAGCTCGCTAAGAGCCCGCCTTCCAGCCCCTAATGCACAGGCAATGAGATTAGGGCCGTCGATGTAAGCCTTGAATTACTCACGTTATGACTTGATTGGCCAATAATTTGATTGGAGTCACATCTCTACTTCCCCTGGTTCTTCAGATCCCATCTTCCCTGTCCCTCCTTCTCTCCCTTCTTCTCCCAGTCTCCCCCTCGCTTGAGGCAACGAGAAGAAGAAGAAGAAGTAGAAGAAGAAGAAGAAGTCTGGCTGTCAGCTTTTGAAGCAGGGTGTGACCGTTTCCATGGGGATCTCAAAACTGATTTATTACGGGGGGGAAAAGTCCCGCTGCAAGTCAGATGCAGCCCTTTAAACCATTAAACAAAAACATCTAATTCTCTTGTGGCAGCGTGGAACTAAATAACCTTTGCTTTACTACATCGTGGCACTTATTCATGTATATTCAATATCTGGTGTAAAAACAGATAATTAGATAGATACTGATGGACAGTTCAAACAAGACTACTGGGTATTGTCAAAGGTAGAATACATTTGAACTGTAAATAAACTAAAAAAAAAAAGAAAGATTTATAGCTAATAACTATTGTATGGATTATGTTTTTATCTGCCTCCTTGAAAAACAATACGAGACAAAGACAATCTTATGCTCAACGATCCAATAATTATGAGTTATTGTGTGGCGCACAATCAGACCACACAGGGATTAATACTGTTACAGATAGTGGCTGGTAATTTACATTCTGAGTTCACAAACATGCTGCATCTGTGAATTTATGAAACGAATAATAGCGGGTCGTATACAGGCAGAAAGATCAGGGCAGAGGTGTAAATTTGCCCCTTTGATGCCCCTGGATGCGCAAGAAAGGATGAAAAACACAAAATTTGGCAAAAGATTCCACAATGCAGAAATATGTATGCTTTTCAAACTTCTAAAAAAATGTGAGTGTGTGGAATGAGGGACTACAAGAAGAACATGAATCTAGTAATACCAGAAACCCACTGTATTTCTCTAGCTGAAGGTGACATTTCTACTTTTTTTTGTGGGAATCAGTGTTTCCTAGCAAGTACATGCCTTTTAGTAAATGAAAAATATGATCAAATAACCCTTATACCCTAATACTTATATAAAAATGTACACTGCCCACCTGTAATTACACATTCATTTTTCTGGGCTCTTTCTGAGCAAAAATCAAGCAGCAGTCAGTTCATATAGAGTGATGTGATGTAGTGAGCAAAAGCATCCCTATATGTTGCGTTAATCTCACAGAGAAGCCTCAGAGCGACTGATCATTATTCGAAATGGCAGCGCCTCCCTACCAGCTAGCTTGTCAAGGCTGCCTCTTCCTTTTTCTGACAGTTATGAGGTGTTCGTACCCTGTTAATAAGGGAATACTGACTCCGTGCTGTGGTTCAGCGGTTTCTATAGCACGGACCGCTATGAAAACATATTGTATACAAAGATCTGATTTATCCTTATGAGGACCGGCAAAGGCTGAGAAGGCCAAGGGGTTTTCTGTTTAGATATCCGATAAAGAAGTTGTATAAAACATCAGAGGAAGATGTAAACTTCACTGTCAAAAAGATACTGCGCACGAGGGGCAAAGAGGGAAGGAAAGGAGGCACTAGCAGATCGACTGATGTGCAAACAGCCCGGAGTACATATTTAAGGGGTCTCCAGTCGTAGTTCGCTACATGGAGGCAAAAGAGTTGATTCTGTTTGACTGCTAACTTCAAAATGAATCTGTGAAGAGTGTGTACTGCTCTGCAAATTAGCCTGGGAGACATTTTGTATCTATGTCACACACCAAGCAAGAGAGAAGGATGCGGATGGATGCTCCCTCTACTGAGCGGATGGTTTGATGGTAATCACATCCCTGGTTTTTTCCTCCCCTCTTCGAGCTTGTCTACCATTCTCAGTTTTAACTTTTTTTCAGCTGTCACACTCCTTTGGAAGAAGGCAGCCATCTGCTATGAATCATACCCATGCTCTGAATCAAATGTAACAACACAGACTTGCAGCCATGTAAACACAGGCGAACACAAACGATGGCAGCAGACAAATCGCAGTTGCTGGCAGAAACAAAGACATCCCTGAGAGCTAAACATGTTTGACGCATATGAAAATCTACACATCCAGGAGAAAGCTATGAAGTATACAGAAAGGCTGAGAAGCATGCAAGTAAAACAAACTGAAAGTTTCAAATATTTTGACATTCAGTACCCAAAAAAATGTGAGGATAGAGTGCAATAGCTTAAAAATCACAGTAATCATTCATGGCAGCGAAAAAACCTAAAAGGAACTGCTCAAAAATTTTGAGGAGCATGTTAAGATGCTGTCAAAGAGAAAGGTCACCACCTTGATCGTGCCATATGATAGCACAGGGACAACACTAACCCAAAAGATAATGCAAAGATAAAACCAGAGATGGCAGCGAGATAACCATCATACAACACAGCAGCAACAATAAGATGGCATGAAGTAAACCGCGATAACACACACACACACAAAAAAAACAATGTATCATAAGCAAAACACAACAAACCGGCACCCGGGCCAAACATCAAGCGTACAGTAAGTGAAGGAGACAGAATAGCTGCTTTTAAGGGTGGAGTGGAGGAATGAGAAACAGTGACAGACATAACAAAGACAAATGGAGATAACAGGAGAGAGAGAGAGAGAGAGAGAGAGAGAGAGAGAGAGAGAACACAACAAGGCAGTCGCACAACACACATCACAATGCGCACCGACAAAATATTGACACTGTGCACCGACAAAAAGGGCAGCAGAGAATTTAGCGACTTCTAGATAAGAGTTGATATAAATACATGTGCGGGAAAAAAGCGGCATTTGCATGACAGGCTCTTTCTGAAGGCGAGGAATAAACTGCTTTTTTTAAAAACACAACAGCGGAAACTGTTAGTAAGAAAGCTATTAGTATGAAATTAAATAAAGGGCTGGAGACTTTGCAAAGTCTTTAGCTCCTTCGCCTGCACTTGGACCCTTGGAGTGGGAATATGCTGATGTTTTGGTTTTCGATGTAAAACACTTTGAAGGAGAGGCAATGATGTGAAATCACCTCAGAGGGGGTTAAGACACCCATGTGCTATACATCTACCTGTCGGCTCTCAGTTTCTCCCTCTGAACTGCTGACCATCTCTTACTCCTTCTAGGCCCCGGAGAAAACTGCAGATAAAAGATCCTCCACTGCACCCCTCTTAAAGCTCTTTTTCTTTCTTCTCTCCTGCATTTCTTTTCCTTTCCTATAAGTGACACAGTATGAGCATTTACAGTACATGTGTGCACCCATAAGTCTTAAGGGCTAGACCTCTTCTGAGCTTAGATAAACTACGCTGACCGTACGTTTTTCAAGATCCCTGCTTTCTTTTGCGAGCACAGAAAGAGAGATCAATGTAAAGGCCCCAAAATACACCTCGTACAAATTGTTTTGTAACTTTATTGTCTCTATCATCACCTCTTCTAGGACGGCCACTCACAAAGACACAAGAGAGCAGAGCCAGTGAGATGAGATGAAAAGAATTAGAAGGGGAACCGTTACTCCGGTTTTCCTCTTTCCTCATTAGGCTGGATGGCGACTGTGTTGGTGTCAGAGTGGCTGGTTCATCAACTCCAGCCCTGATCTGCCGTGATCTGCCCCTGCACTGCACTCATGGCTCGATCCTGCTACAGACCCCTCACATATGATTGAAGCCACTGGAAATGGAAACAGTCAGTGTAATTTAACATGGCATACCCGCAGAATTCATTAAAAGGGAGATAGAGAGGGAGGCTGTGAGCAAGATGGGGCGCTATGGATAAAGGAAGGTAAGGGTAAAGGACAAGAGGGAGGATTCTGAATGGGGTGGCTGATGATTTGCTGATAGCGGGCTAAAGAAAAAGGAGCAGGCATGTCTGATTGTATTTATTTGATGAGAAAAGAGGCCTTTAAGGAAATCAAAGAGCAGCTATCTCTAATGCAGACTAGAAACTGCATTATTGCGAGGGGACATATAGATATGGATGGGGAGGGGAAATAATTGCAATGTTCTTTTTCCGTTTGCTAATGTACTTTATGCTATATAGCAAAAGTACACTGTGTTATTGGTCCATCTGCAAAAAGAAGTACAGCTATGTCTGGCAAAGCTGTGTTAGTGTTAACTGTGTTGGCACTGACACAGGCTCTACGCTGCGTTGCGGCACCCAAAACTACCATTAAATATGACCTATGTAGAGTGACTCTCAGTGTGATGGGAATGTGAACTCACACAAGCGTGCAACTGGATGTAAGCTTAAAGTTGGCATCTGGACTAATGCTGCTGCAGTGGGTGGGTTGAATTAATCACATGAAATTTTATGGTAAATTAAAGATGAATGTTAGTCTCTCTGTGTTTTAATGTTTTAATATAGTCTACGTGCAGTTGAGTAAGTAGTGACGACTTCACATGATCTCTAGTGGATGTCTAGTTTGTCCTTAAAAATGCATAGTTGTCATAATTTCATATAGTCTTTGGATGATTTATAAAACGGAAGCTGTGTATATTGTAGTATATTCTCCACTGTGATCTATTAAATTCTTTGCAGCCATTTTAAACTGGTTATTGTCTGACACTCTTAAATTTGCTCTGCCCTTAACTCTCAAAGGTTTTTTTCATACCTTAAACACTAAAATGACCATTTTATGACAGATAATGCACAGAGCACAAGTCTTGCTTTTAAATTGTACTTTAACATTTTGGGAAAACAATTCAATCACTATATCAATTTACTTTTTCAGTGCGTCCAATGTGATGCTATCAGACTTGTCAGATCACAGATCTGCTACGTGTCTGTCAGTACTGCAGACCTAGCAGTTTTACATTAGTAAGGTGAATATATGAATAAATAAATCATTTAAAAAAAAGGAAAAGCCCCAGCTGAAAATCATGCAAACTATGCAAAAGCATACTGATTGTCATTTCTGAATGAGAGGAGTCAAAATATTCAATTTTGCTGCATATATGTGTGCATACTATCTAACTCTATCAGTGCAAATACGGAGTGCAGTGCATTCTGCGATACTGCATGTATCTTCGCTCATAATCTAATCCTTTGTTTTAGATAAGGTCCATATGTGTGTAGCTGTTGCTTTAAAAACTCTGTCTGACGCACAACTGGAGCTTCCAGGTTCAGTACATTTTAAAGTATTGCGTTACTACTGAGAGCAGATATAAATAGCAGAGAAAAACTGTCAAAAAGTCGTTTTTTTATGCACAACTCAAGGTAGAATTACAGTTTTCCAGACGATATCAAGTTTTTCTGAAATGAAATTTAATGAAAGCAAAGTGCTCAGTGCTCTCTGTTCATGTATATCAACAGTACATCTGCTACTGAAGCCTAATTCTGAGAAGCTCAGTATGGTTGTTGGGGTTGAACACCAAAAACATGTAAAGTGACAGCACTGCAAAGCAAAGGTAGAGGTTGATGGAGGGACAGAATGCAGAGATAGTGGGATACAGGGAGGACTGGGGTTGGCTGGCATTGAGGAATCTAATCCCTGAGTTAATTGGTATGACTGATGAAGACAAATTGAAATGGGTCAGCTGAATCAGGGAAGAGAGGAGGGGTGACCCATTGTGACGACTTGGATATGCATTCAGAAGCTTAAAAAAAAGACATAAAGAAGAGTGAGATACACTTAAGAGTGTGGTGAGATGTTTAGAAGATTGTTATTTAGTTAAATCCCCTTTAAGCCCATGGCTGTGGGAAATGAACTCATGCTGGTTTAAGAATGCACCAAACATTCTTGGTGAAAGCCTTCCTTAACACTGAAGCTGCACCATTGATTTTCCAATATTCACATCTATTCACAGGTTGTCTTCTCAGGGCCAGCTGAGTAAATGAATGCAAAGCGTTTCACCTGGTCTATGTGTGTCAGCGTTGAGTGTGGAGGCCCAGTCCTTTGAACGTTGTCTCTGTGGGCCCACTAATTGAGCCAGATCAATTCACAGAGACAGCGAGCAGGTTGGCACAGTTGCCACATCAAAGAGATTCTAATAACTGCACACTGTGGCCATTACAAGCCTGAAAAAGCCATATTTATGTTCGCTTCAAAGCAAGCATGGCACCATTGAACATACTGAGAATGCAGGACTTCACTTTTTCAAGCCTACGATTTAGACACAAGGTCATTTTTGGAGCAATTTAGGAAGAGAATAGACGCTATTCACACATGCATAAATACAACCACACCAAATTGTACTTTAATTAGACACATTTTCGCAGCGAGAGTGCAAACCAATAAAAAACGCATGCAAAAAGACTGATATTCTTAAAAAGAAACTGCAATAATGCCCTAATGGTTCCTTTGTATCTGTGCTATGTTTCACACAGCAGCATTCATACAGTGATCTGTATTAGTGCTGGGGATGTGTGGAAGTGCCCTTGCTGTGTGTGACACTGTGTCTAGACCTTTAAATGTACCAGGTATTTTTGAGTTTTCAGAGCTAACATGATACGCTAGAGTGCAAGTAAATCAACACGCTTCGTTACTTTCCTAAAACATGAAGCTGTGGGCTACATTAAGCTTATAAATCATTAAATCAAGTGTTTTCATATACATTCAAAAATAAGAGTAATAACATCTTTGAAAGTCTATCTTTTTTTTAGTTAATAAACAAAACTCTGCCAATTTAAATGCATTTTAATTGTATTATGACAAAAGCAGAAATAGGAAATGACCTGGAAATTGGTAAAGGAAGATCGACCCATTGCAGTAGCAGCTCCAAAGCGTTAGAACAGCCTTTCTCTTTCAATCAAATGTTTTTCATTAATTGATATTTTCAAGAAAAACCTTTAAAAAAAATTCATGTTTTCAACTGCTTTTGGCTGCACTTGATGGTTCTAATATTATTAGTATTTTCGAAATTGATCTTTAATTTGATATCCTCTCTTGTCTGTTTTATGTTGTTTACCTAATTGATTTTTTACAAGTTTTATATTGTCTTGATGTTTTCACAGGATAACATCTACAGCACTTTGGTCAACACAGGTTCTTTTTAGACATGGTATATAAATACATTTAAATATAAAAGTGTTAAAATCTAAATGCACAACTACAGCACCAAGTATGCCAAAAGTCCACAGGTGGCAAGAATCAGGAGTAATATCACAGGCTATTAGGCTAACAGGTCAACAAGCATTGAGTCTTCCCTGAATCCTGAAGCTTCCAGTTGGTCTGTTTGGTATTCTGTGGCGTACGAGTTTCAGCTCAGCACGTATAGGAAGTACATACGAAGGCTGATATCGGCATCGGCTGACTCAAGCTGAGCAGATTTGAGTATAAGGGTTTGTGTTTGAAGCGCGGTCTCAGCAGTGAGCGTTTGCAGCTTGGGAAAGGCCTGAGGGGAAAACATGTTACACCTGTCAGTCACCACCTGCACCGCGTACAGCAAACCTTTGTTACGCAGTAGTCAAGTTGGTTTCGAGCATTATTTATGCATCCATTTGCACAGCTGGCTGTAACAAGTTTGGTAACATATAAAGCCTGGGAATGCAGGAGAGGGCAAAAGTTTTTGAGCACATGGCTATTTCCTGGAGACAGTAGTGTAAACTCTATTTGCATCAAACCAATTAAAAAATAAAAGTAGAACAACATGGTCATTCATTTCTGGCCACTGCTACTCTGCATCTACAGCCGGTTTAATAATGCTGACGCTGTCTATTGCCAGTTATCCCTTGCCTCCCCCGTCTCTCCATGCATCTCGTTCTCACTCACCTCTCTCTGCCTGATAAGTGATAAGTTTGTAACTTTGTTCATTAGTGCTGGCCTGTCTCCTGCTGTACAGGCTGTCTGAGGTGACATTATGGCTGGCAGGGTTCTCACACTCGCCTTCCAGCACTCTTCCTATCCGCAGTGCCTCTCACTTTTTTTGTCTTCCTCTCAATTCCGTTTTTTCTCGCAATCTCTCCTACCTATCTTTTTTTCATTCCAGCTCTCACTGATTTCTACTTAGTCTCTGTGTCTCCGTTTCCCCCCTTTCTCTCATGCTCGCAGCTCGGCACGTCTCCGCACTGCTCGGCGAAATAATTTACCGCACGCAGTGCTCCCGCGGATGATTGAAGCGTAATTAGACGGTAGAGACAGTGGAAGCCAACAGAGGTGCTTGGGAGCCAATGCTTGTCAGATGGTCTGTCTCACTCTCACTGGTTTTGCCCTTCAAAACTATCACTTCTGCAGGAGGAACAGGGAGTGTGCTGAGCCATAGCGGAACTAACTACAGTGCAAAAAATGATACATTAGCGAGTGATTATATCTTCTTTTTTTATTCGTCATATTATCTCACCGCACTGCAGATATTTCCGCAGGTATCAACATTTTCTTTTATTCATGTCATTGTCTCTTAGGCCTGTTGAAACACCACTTAAAATTGCCATGGAAAAAAGTTAATAATCTCATTTAGACTGTTATTCTTTTCAGTAAATCTGCACAAATCATAAATGCGAGCAAATGTAATTATTTTAAATTTAAGATAAACTTGCACAATATGGGGGATCAACGTGATGCTGAGGGACTTTCTTATACATTCAGGGAGATGAGAAGTGAAGAGAAATGAGATAGAGCTATAATTTTGTGTTGCAGAGTGTCTGGAAGTATAATAAAGCTACAGGTGCTTACTAAAGGATAAAACTTTAAATGACAAAGGAAGGAAGTATATGCATGCAATGCTTATGTGCTGACAAGCTTTATCCAGATCCTTACATGCTGTATTTAAATGTGAAGCACGATAGGCAAAAAATATGGAAGGAAATGAGCTGCTGTGAGTGACTATAATCACAAGGATGCCCGTGTTGATTGCAGCTTCAGAGGGAAAGTGCTGATCATCACACTGACACCATATGCTTTGCGAACAAACACAGAGGTGGATGTCAGAGGGGAAATGGCATCGCGTTCAAGGTGGCGCAACGGAGAGGTGAGTGATGTTGCTGAGTGAGCGCCCGTATCCCCAAAGTCTGTCCAATTATCCCTGCTGTATATACAATATACTGTGTTCCCCCCCTACATTTCCCCCAGATTTAACCCATGCTGTAGGGGGAATGCAGGCTCCAAGCTAGCTGTTGTCAGCAACCAACTGTAACAGCACTGTCAGCCGTCCCTTTGATTATCGCCCAGAGGTCACCCTGTGTTGAGCCGAACTGTGGGGTCCTGGGTGTCAGTGGAGCTAAGACGTCAGAGGAGTCACCTTTAAAGGATAATAAGAAGACTGCTGACTGACTGCAGACCACCCAGAGGGGGATCCGTGCTTTTCACATGAATATAAATGTGATATTGACAGGAAATCTTCCCCAGGAGAGAGAAAGGAAAAGACAGCAGAGGAGACGGAGCAAGTGAAAGGGAGTGAAAGCGAGAATACATGAGAGAGAGAGAGAGAGAGAGAGGAGGAGGAATGAACACTCCGGTTCGTTTCACACCGTTAAACCATCTGAAGCATCCGCTGGTGACTACTGGTTGATGGGCCAGTGCGTGCACTGTGTTATCATAAACATTTGGGATTCACTTCATGGAGGCACTTTAATGATGCTTTTAGCATAATTTCCCCACTGTAATGTGAAGTGAAGGGCAAGCAGCGCCTTTCTGTCTGCCTGTAGCTTCTGTGAACCTTAGAAATATTGGCTATTCAAACAGGGGCAGTGATGGAGACACTCTGAACCACAGGCTTCATCCGCTCTGCTTAAACTGAGACATCTGTGAAAACTCTCCATCATTGATACCGTTGCTTTGTTTGACACTTTAGTTACCGGAGGCACATTTTATTGTATAATTTGAAGTAATCTTAGTATAAAATTTGTTAAAAATTAGGGATTAGGAAACCCTTATTCAACATGCCAGGAATCTACACCAGAAATACATGTTACCAGATCCTTTGAAGGACAAAACTAATTCAAAAAACTGATTTTTACGCATCTTTATGAGTATCATAGGATTTTGGGTGGGATCTAAAGTTTCTATTAACCGTAACTATAGCAAAGCAGGGTGCACATTGTTAGACTCCATAGGGTGTTGGAGTGATTTTGCTAATTCTAGGCTGTCCACACTGAGAGGGGAATAAAACAGTAAAAAAGAAAAAAAGATAGTACAAAAAGGACAGCTTTGTTTTCATCCGGGCTGTTATCAGCAGAAGCCGACTGCAGCGAGAATAGGGAGGGATGATTTCCATAAAGACTGGCTGTTGTCTGAAAGCAAGCAGCTGTCAGGCGGAATTACCTCTCCGACACAGACACCACAATCGAGGGCGCCCTTCCCATAATTCAGTCTGATTGGCTCAAGGGGAAAATGGCAGCCTGTGGAGAGTGAGGCGAGCGGCTGGTTGACAGGTTTGCATCTGCGAAGCTAGACGCGGCGTTTACCTGTTATCATTCTGTCTGCTCAATGTGTCAGTTTTCTCAGCTCGGAGAGCTACCTGAACAAAGTGGCATAGAGAATAGAGTCCATGCTGTGAAGAGACATGTACGTGCCTATACTCTTTTTCTCTCAAACACACACACTCACATAAAAGGGAAACAAATTGATGATATCTCAATGAATCCTGTTAAGGTTTCTTGTAAATGATTATCAATAAACTTTCTTAAGCTATTTTTATTAAATGTATGGATTTAATACAGTCTTTTATAAATGCACGGCAAGTTTTTTTGTGTAAGCGATATATTATATTTTAGTGATGACACATGAGCACTTTATTGCGCTTTCTTTCATCTTTAAATCTCAGTGAATGTCATAAAGCAACCAAATGTAATATATAGTTCCTTCTCTTACATTAACCACACGTTTTGCTGTTTTACCCTGCAATTCTTAGCATATTAAGTAGTTGGTTGTGGTGAACCTGTACTGTTAAAAAAATAATAATTTGACATGTTGGTCGATATGCTCATTTGCTTTTTTGCAAAGAGTTAGACGAGAAGATCAATGCCACTCTCATGTCTCTATTCAAAATGTGGAGCAAAAACTGTGATCCTTTAGAACGAGTAGCAAGAGGGAGAATTTGCAGGCCTGGCTGTCTCCAAAATTCTCTTAACTCCAAAAAAACCCTCCAAAAATGCACCTAACAGTTTTCTAAAAAACACAATTGGCTTAGCTTGTTTAGTCTGTTTTCTGAACTGAAGGCTTTCTGAACTTTAGACTGAGCCAGACTAGTTGATTGCCTGGTTTCGAATCTTTATGCTAAGCTAGGCTAATCACCTCCTGGCTCCAGTTTCACAAACAAGAGAGTGGTATAAATCTCAAAATCCTGGTCTTTGGATTAAGGTGAAAAAGCACGTCTTCTAAAATGTAACGTCAGGCAACATAATTAAAATTAAAAATCTCTTATGATGACATAAATTTATGTATTTATACACATTAGGGCAAGAAGGTGAAAATAAACACAACCAAATGTGTATTTCATTGAATGTACACAAAAATAATAAAATGTTTTATGTATAGAAGCATAGACACAATCTCATAGTATACACAACTGAAACATACTGAAACACACACACATGCTCCACACCTATGCTAAGTGCTCTTATCTGTGACTTGTGTAGAGGTGAGTGACAGGAAGGGAGGCACAGGGGGGAAGTGTCCTTTAGGTGTCTTAATTATGGCTCCTCTCCTCCCTCTCGCTGTCACCATCCCCAGGGGAGGGCAAGACAAAAGGAAGGCAATGTTTCATCTCTGCTGCCTTGGTATTTCAAATTCCAAGGGGAGTAAGAGGAGAGAGACAGCAGGCGGCTACATTGGTGGAAGAAGAGGAAATGAAGTGACGCTTCTCCTTTTCTCTCCATTTCTTGCCTCCTTTGCGGCTGTGTTTAAAATAAGGCACCTTAATAAAAGTGTTTTAATGGCGTCAAGGCAGGGAAAAAAGGCGCAACTTGATTACTGTGACAGTTTTATTTAATGAGCTCAAAGCCTCTGGCTCCGACTTGCGATTCGTTTATTACTTTGTTGTGGAGAGATATATGTGACAAAATGGAGCAGAGGGAGTGAGAGAATGAGGCTGAATGCTCTTATTGTGGAAGTCATCTGTGGTGTTAGCAGTTGTCTTTGTGATTTACACCTTCCTCAATGCTCACCTGCGTTTTCATCCGGCCCCACCAGGGGAAAGCAGCTCTGTCATGACAGAACGGAGGGTGTCAGAGACACCTTGGCAGGTAGGCAGGCACAAAGACAACATGCTGTTAATTATTGATGGGAATAAATTGCACTCATTGGGTGTTTGGCAGGGCAACACATGGTGGATATGAATACAAATGCATTTATGAATGTGTGTGTGAGTGTGCCGGGGAGAAAAATGCAACATTAAACTGAGGAAAAGGGGGTTCAAGAGAAAGAAAGAGGGGGTGAAATAGTAGGAGGAGTCGGTGGAGTGATGGTAGTGATACCTGGTAAAGAGACATTAGAGAGATGCAGAGAGAGTCTATAAAAGCAAACTACCCCTGAATGTCTCTCACAAGTGTGATAAAAGCACAGAGCTGCAGCACAGAATGCTGGCCTTTCCATTTGTGTGAACGGAACAAGGGAGCATTCAAAAATAAACTATTATACACAAATGCTAATAGAAAATGATTTTGCGACTGTGCCCACACACACACACATATGTGCAAACAAAGATTCTTAAAAAGGTCAGCTCTTTTGTTTTGGGACACAAGACCTCTCTCCTGAAAATATTGACTGAGAAAAGGGGAGCGATGCAAAGTGTGGTCTTAAAATGAGATGGACAAAGAGCATGGCATCTTATCTGTATTCTGAGAGCCTGCCCTCTTATAAATATTGGAAGAAGGACACTGGTGGGGAAAGGAAACGGCCAAATGGCGCATTTGAGAAATGGCACACCTGAGCACCACACGGAATATCATCTCCTCCTGTCAGATCTCATCCCATTTGATCAAAATAATTGCCACCTTCATCGTTATCATCAATTCTGTCATCTTCACCGGCGCGATCGCCATTCTCCATCTCATCAGGCCTTCTTTGGCTTCGAGGGGGGAGAGGAAGGGGGGAGGAGGGGGAGGGATTTTTTGGATCAGATCAAATGCCTACCGTCTCATCTGACAAAATCACTCATGGTGTAGCCTCATAGTCATCACCATATTTATTGCTTCAATGCTACTGACATTTTCTTCACCTATTTAGATATTCTGACACGACCCAATCTTTAACCGATACAAGAATAGCCTGGTTTAGTCATGCAGGCTTGTCTGTCATAGATGTCTGGAGAGAGGGCCCTGCTGTGCTTTAGTCTATGTTAAGTCTCTGTGCAGCCAACAGGGAAATGGAAAAATTAGAAGATAAAAATGAGAAAAGGACAGTATAATCACTGATAGCCTGAGCCTTAGATTTGACAAACGAGGAAACTCTTGTCCTGGTACCACAGTTCTTTTGTCAGACAGGCCGAATATGTATTAACCAGCATTCAGCCACAATATTAATATAAGATACAAGACTCTATAGCTAAGTTTTAATACTTCTAATCCACTTCTCCATGTGTGTCTGTCAACCTGGCTCCATTGCACAAATTACTGTGGCTCTCTTTGTATTACTGAAGCAGCTTGTCTCATCTGCTTCCACTTTAGCAGCCTAATAATGCTGCACAACATAGCGCAAGTGGCCGGTCAAACCTCAGTTAGAGCAGGGCCGGCTCACACACTGGCACTCACCATGGAATACTGTAATGCAGCGCACATGCACACACTCTGACACACAACACAACAAGCCCACATAACCACTTGAAACAAGGGACCCACACTTGCGCATGTCTTATATGAGACTACAGCTTTGTCCCTTCACAGAGTGTCAGTAAGATGAAACAGACCTACATGCACCACAGTCACCTCCCAACTTGTCATATAACAGCACTGAAAAGCAGTTAACAGCCCACATTCAAGAGTCTTCTTATATTAGAGTGAACAAGTTTGTCATTAAACAGCAAAGTACTGTGGAAAATTACTTACTATAAAATGTGTTTACGGTCAAAACCAGTGTGGATGTGGGTGCTTCCAGATCATCCAGATCTATTAAGTGTGTTAAATGCACAATACTAGATCCCTGGAGGGAGCTGAATGTGCAACAAAGTGCTAATGATAATGCACGGTGAAGTGGAGACGCTAACTTGTTTTTAAACACTCCTTACCTTGGCCATTTGGGCCTGCACTCCAGTGGCTTTGAGAGACGACACGGCCTTCTGTGCTGCAGCTGGGCTGTCAAAATCCACAAAGCCATAACCTGGAGAGAGGAGAGAAGAGAGGGAGAGAAACAGAGAGAGAGCGAAAGAAAAAACAGACATTAGTAAAGCAAAAATGAAGGCAGATGACTAACAAGGAGAATGACAGGCACTTGGTAATTGTAGCAGTAATAGGTTGGTAACATGACTACAGAGGCTGCCAGTTCTCATATCTGGTGAGCACTACATTGTTTGATAATTAGCGACACTGACGTTCATAGGGGGATGCTATGCATCTTAATTAGTAGCATGGATGAGCGATTTAGTAATAACAAACCCCGGCACCCTGCCCACCTCCACCTCCACATCGGCTGATACACTGCATGCATGTGCAGACACACACAGACACACACACACTCAGGTGCAAACACACATAAAACTGCACAGAATCAAAGAAAAAAGAACATCACTGTTTGTGATAGTTTGTGGTTTAATATATCATACACATTAATTTCAACAAGTAGGATAATTAATGAAATGGTAATTTATGAAAAGTCTATGATTTAAAATCCATGATTAAAGAATGTTACACCCATGTACAGGCTCACATACACGCAGAGACATGTCAATTAATTCTTCAAAATATTACTTCTCACTTGTTCAGCCTTTTGATTTTTGGAGACTGTGAAGCTGGCTGGCCCACATCGTGTTCCTCAACACCCGGCACATTAACACAACCCCATTTCACAGCCTCCATAATCCTCTCCCCAGTAACAAATCTCTCAAAGGTTGACAGCATACCAGAGCTACTGCCATTTCTCTCTCTCTCCCTTTCTTCAACTGCATCTCTCTTACATACACATAAAGACACACTATTTCTCACATTTTAGCCTCTCTGTTCATCTTCTTAGCGCCTTCCTCTGTCCTTCTCTGTCTCCACACTTTCTTTCTCCGTCTCTCTCCCTCTCTCTCATATTTTTCCTGACATTAACAGCCATCAGCCCCCATCTGGAAATTCATCAGCAGAGGAAAGTGAGGGGAATGAAATCTGTGCCTGTGATTTATGAGTTATTGTGATCCCGACGTTCGCCGGGATGTATCGGAGACGGGGGTCACGTCTGTGTTAATTAAAATTTGGTGGCGGATTAAAAGCAGTCAATGGTGCCCTCTGATCCACTGTTTCAGAAGGAAAGTGTAATTAGAAAAGGATAATGGCTGTGAGATTGGGGGGTGGGGGTGGGGGGAAGACTCACCATAGCTGTTACCCCCATCAACTTACCAACCATCATATACTCACACGTGTATGAACACAAACATCACATGTGCTATAACACCTTACTTTCTAACCATGTCTGCATGCAGTTTGCTTTATAAAAACAACAAACATCTCAGTTTCTCAGCGGTTTGAGGTGTTTATCTGTGTGTTAAGGTGGTGGTGGTGGTGAGGGTTGGGGTCATTTTCCTGTCGGATGGCGGTGAAGGAGTGTGGAGTAATGTGAAAATCATAACCTGTGGCGGAAGAGAAATCGAGCGCAAGGACTGATTAATGGCCAGCTGTTAGAGTGCGGCTGGGAGGGGTGGCTCTTTAATTGTGGAAATATGAAGAGCCAAAGCGAAATGTCCAGGTTCAAGTACAGGCAATAAGAGAAACTAGATCTTTTCTTTTCTTGCAATTAGACAGTGCACCATTGTTACATTACTAAACCTATACATTTGCCATTTTAATCAGCATTTAAAGAAATCCTGACTTACACAAGAGCAGCTTAAAAAAGAATATTTAATTAGTGGTTCGGTTTAACCAATTACAGAAAAACATATTTTCTTCCTCGTCTTAAGTCGTATCTATCCACGCAGATATTTTAGATTTTTTTGTGGCCAGGATTTGTGGCATCTGTCTGACATTTCTGCCACCTTCCAAATCCAATGAAGATTAAGTGATTATTGGCTGTGGTGAAACTGACACTAACATGTTTATCTGCCTTGAGATGATCTCCTGTTACTGTGGACCACTCCGGAAACAGTTTTAATGGGACTACAGATGGGTGATAAACCACCAGCACTGAGCGTTTTTTCTAAGGTGTTGAACCATTACAAACTAGTGCAGCTTCACTATGCGTTGACATATAGACTGCACAGTATATATCTTTGAAACTCTGCTACAGATATATATATTGGGGATATAAATACCATTTTCCAAAAGTATATTTGCGCCTTTGGTGATTTGATAAGGATGGTGGAGAGTGCTGTGTAAACGACAATCCATAATCTCAATAATCCAAAATCTTTTGCTGCCTATATGTTGTGGATTTACTAACAGTATCTATACCATTTGAGCAAGTCACCCAGTTTTGCAAGGCTCTTTTTTACTACACCCTGAAAAATATCAAATAACAAAATAAATAATTCATAAATAAATGGAAAACATACACAAAAAGCCTGAACAAATCAAAACAAAGGTGTTTTCTTTCTGTATGCATCTCATGGAACCCAGTCGTGTCTCAACAGAGTTCAAAGGCTGATAAATAAATCCAACACTGAAGTGCCAAAGTCTGCAGTTCCTCAAATGGCCACTTGAGGTTGCCTCCAGAAGTGATTCAATTCCTATAGACCCCTCATGTTAAAATGCCAATTTTCACCGCAAAAATAAACATGTTTAAAGACTGGTACAGAAAACGGTTTTGGTCTCTAAAGCTAATTCCCTGTGCAAGACAGCTGTACAAGTTTTTTATACAACTCGTCCGTTTAGATTGTATTAAGGCTTAAAATTCTGGATAATTTGTGGACAGGTTCCGCCACTTGGCTAATTTTTGGATTAGCCAGTAGTTAGAAGGAGTCAGGCAATGCCAAGATGGCAATGGTCAGAGCCACCAAACTGAGCTTCAGAACCACTCTTCAGGAAACCAATGGCTGACATTATGGAGGGTTTGTCCATCTTCATACACAGCCAGTGGATTAGAGCAGCTGATGTCTTAGTTAGGATGTAGACACTCAGTAACATGTCAGTCCAAATTCTCCCGCAGTGTTTTCAATTAGGTTGAGATTTGGTTATTGTAAAGTCTATAGCATGCTACTGACATTATTTACTGATTAAACTGACATCTTGTGTGCTGCATGGACCAACATTTCTTCATTAATGTTTAATTGAGGATTTTCCTATTAATTTGTCGCATGTCTGCTTTTAGCTGGAAAATCCACAGTAACCAGGATGCTGTTTGAAAAGCTGCTGAATTTTTTAAACGCCATTTTCAACTTTGTGAGCACCATAAACAAAATTCCATTTACCTCCTTCCTACTGGGGTCGAGACAGAAAACTTGCTTTTTCGTTATTTGAGTGAACTGACCCTTTAAATGGTAGCAGATTCCACTCATTCCCACTCTTTAGAACCTATTAACCGCACATTTAGAGAACCGCACATAATGTTACCGAGGCCCTCTGGGCAACGGCTGATTCTCTTTAATAATCAGAATATTCCAATGGTGGATACTTGGAACCCCCAATTACAAATTTAATATTCAGCCCACTACTACCTAGAGTGCACTTATCAAACTTTTAGCAGGAGGAGGATTTTAGAGAATGCTGACCTATATTCAGTCCGCTCTGAATGGAGGAAGCTTTGAGAGGAAGGCAGACAGAAAGAGAGCAAGTGAAAAGGTGTGTGCAAAAGAAAGGCAGAGTGAGGAAGGAGGTTATTTGGGGTCAGCTTAACGCACTGAAGACTGAATTGACACTACTGCCTTAATAATAGAGCCAGTTTGCTTTTCCCCTGTGCAGTTATTGTAGCTGATATATGCATAATGATTCTGTAATGTGGAATGTTTGATCTGTAGCCACAGGGTAAAACTCTTAAAGGCTTGTTTTGTTGAAAAGGAGAAAAATAATTGAGAGATATGGAAACATTTAAGGCTCTATTTGTGCTTTTAGTAGGCAGGATGGTTGTGGAGGTTACAGAGTCTCTTCTATATGTGCATACTGTATATATGCTGCAACGCTATTGCTGGAATACTGGAATCTTTGAAGTTAAGTGAGTCAGGTTCATCCTCAGTTTTTAATAAGGAAAGATTTACACATTACATTGTTAAGCTACATTTAGATTTATGATTGTTTTAAAGCTGAACTGTAACTAGATTTTCTCTTATGTTATTCTTATATGTATTATTCTATATTCTAAGGACATACATAATATAATTATACCACAGTTCAAGAATATTTTTACATTTTGCCAAAGAATATATCATCTTTTTGGACATAAATGGAAACATCAAGCAGGGTTTCACAGCTTTAAAAAGCTGCTAACTGACTTCATAGAACCACCACTGCAGGGAGTTGAACTATACTACTGACTTGCCAATTCATGCTTTTTGTGTCCACAAGGGTCCGTGTGACATAAATTAGATCATCTGCCAAATTCTTTGTGGATGTCCACGTGTATCTCAAATTTTGTGCCAACTGTGCATGACCTGGAAAATAAATGGGCTCAAAACAAACTGTCTTTATGGGGAGAGAATATGCGAATTTAACTCATCATTAAAAGAGTCATAATTAAAGTAGTCGCTGCATGACTTTGGAGGTGCTTTGATTTGTATATGCTTTCCACTGACAGTGCCCAAACACAGTAGGAAGTTCTAAATTCTCCAGAAATCCTGTGCTGTCTACCCACTGTGGTCGGCATACGTTAGGAATAATCACACTGACACGGTACTGCAGCCCAATCTGTAGTCAAACCAGCTTCTATATCCTGTAAACAGCGTCACAGCCTTTCAGAAACATTCAGGGGAATCTGGTGTGTTCAATATGAGGGGTAAATCGACCAGTTGAGGTGCACCTATTGTAGTATGAATAGAACTGCATAGACATCCGCTATCCGCTTTCAAATCTGCAGTAATCTGCACACAAGGATGCAGTAGCCATGAATTGGCCTTGTGTCATAGCCCTGTGTAGTCTGTAAACATGTTTTGTACCCTTTTTAAACATACATAGTATAATGTACCGCAAGAAATGAAAAACATATCTTCAATCCATCAGAATTGCTTACTAATTAGCCTAGCTTCCAAATGTGTCTTTACAATTTCAATGAACTGGCCTTCGAAGACTAAATTTGTATACTAGCATACTATGAAGTGCTGCATGTTTGTGGTTGCATTACATGTACTGTATATTACACTGTTTGGGGGAAAGCTGTGAAAGAACACCTGGGTCAAGAAAAAAACAAGATATCATATTCCACATACTTAAAGAGTACATACAAACACAGGCACCTACACACAGATGTTGCTTGAAGAACTAGTGTCTGCAGCCAAGTACATTCTGTACTGCTACTGTATTCAATGCGGGTACTCTAGAGTTACAATCTCAAGTGGGATGCAGAGGGCAAGGTGTTGCTTTGAAGCCTCCGCACAAACACAAACATCCAATCGATAGCTGTCACTTAAAAGCAACTCAAAGTGACTGACTACATGCGTGGTTGCTGATAATGCTGTGCAGCTGCACACTAATATGGACACGCACACACACAAAGACTTGCTGAAGGACACATATCCACACAAGTACACAAGCACGCACGCACGCACGCACGCGCACACTCGCACACACACACACACGTATGTACAGACACACAGACTGTCTTTCTGAGAGGAATAAAGAGAACATGAGCCACCATCTCATATTTCCTGGTCCTCTAACTGGGAGCCTGTCAAGATAAAAGAACCATCTTCAATCAGTTACTACATGATAGTACTC
>OMNN01019043.1:4043-17039 GCA_900302755.1 Chromis chromis
GTCAGTCCTGAATAGTAAACATAGTATTTCTTCTAAAACAAATCAAACGGTACAGTA
Source organism: Chromis chromis (assembly GCA_900302755.1). Lineage (NCBI taxonomy): Eukaryota > Metazoa > Chordata > Actinopteri > Pomacentridae > Chromis > Chromis chromis. The sequence continues at coordinate 4,101 of OMNN01019043.1, forward strand.
ACTACAGTATCATTTTGGCTTGCAGGTAATGCCTAAAAGGACCAACATGCCAGGCATCAGCACCACAGACAGGGGAGGACACAGAGGCGGCCACTCCAGAGGCAGAGGACGTGGTTACCGTCCTCCCCGATATCACAACAGCTCTCGAGGCAGATTTCGGTACCAGTCAACGAGGCCGCAACATCAGACACCCCACCCATACTATGGAGGACCCTCAGTGGGGAAAAGACAGTGGGGACACATGGACTACCATGAACAGATGCCTAAACGTTACCCATGTCTTCTTCTCATCACACCACCATCGGAGGAGTTGGGGGCAGGGTCGAGTGGACAGCACTACCCTCAACAGCGCTAGCACTACATTCAGCATACATACCAAGTGGGGTGGTGGGGGATAGAAGTGATCATTTTAAACTACTAATGCTTTCAGGCATCATTGAGTTGAGTAGCCTGTGAGAGGCAGAGAACTGACTGCTCAGATGACCTCTTAAGTTGCAGCCCTACATCTGTCCTTTATCTGGGTGAGATGTGAGGAATGCAGACTGCGGTCAGAGGTGTTGCATTATAAGCTTATGTTGCTGTGGATGCATGGGACAGTCCTGAAATTGTTATGCAGTTGCATCTGTTTTTATAAAATGATGCAAATGTTTTGTGTTGCTGCCTGCAATGTAATGTACAAATCCTCCGTATGTATAACTTAAGTTCTTTGCTATGTAAATGAATAAATAAAAAAAATTATCCGGTACTCCACTTGTAGTAAAATAACACGCATGTAGTGATGTTCAACAACAATTATTTTTATTACAATTATGCATCTCAACAATCAAAGGCAATGTGTAAACAAAAGAATGAGGGGTTTATGTACAGTGGAGGCACAGTGGGAGGGATGTCAGCCAGTTTGTACCATCATTCCAGAAACAATCCCATCGAAGGCCCTGGAAGATCATTAGTCAATAGTTTAAAAACATTGGCTAGAAAAGTGCTAAAAATCCTTAGTAGTTAACAAGTATAGACTTACTTGGATTGAATGGGGTCCCCAGGGTTGTGAAACGGGTTGCACATTACATCAGTAAAAGAGTTGTGCAATTTTCTGAACATCTGGAAAAGACGAACAAGTTGCAACACTGAGCAGAATAAACTAGAGAGCAGTTGTGATGTACTGATGAGATGAAAGTTCCAATCAAGTGCTTTAAACTAACAATTGTGTCAGTTTTTAGTACAGACAGAAACTAACAACATACTATGAAGTGCATTGTGGGGCTCAGAAGTTATGTCAAAAGTCATAAATCAAGTTTTTTTTTTCTCACAAATGCAGCATTACCAAGTGGCCCAGATAACTGAACTAAGAAAATATGCAAAACCATCTGAAAAACCATTTACAGTAGTGTATTAATGAAATATTCATCAGTTGGTTGATAATTAGTTAAGGCAAATAGAGGATACTTTGATTTTATACAGCATATACATTATACATTTTTCTCAGTCTGAACATGTTTAGACACTTGACAGCCTCAACTTACACTTCTTATTTCATTGTCCCTCAAGGATGTATTTGATGAGTCCACAACGATTACAAATTTCACCTTGGAGTTGGTAACATACCCATATCTGTTTTACCAGTCAAGGATATTTGGTTTTCTCTTGAGGAATCCATTTGTGAGCAAGTATTCCACATCAACTTACTGAGATATCATTACATTTCATATGATAGAAACATGCAGTGGTCTATAATACATTCCTAATAATATCGATGTATATAATGATTCCAGGATCTTTCTTGAATAGTAGCGGTGCATGTATGTTTATGTCCCTCTGATGTAAAAAGATATGTTATCTGAATCTTCACAGTCTCACCTCAGTTAAAGAAAGATGATTTAATTAAAAGATAAGTCAAGCACTTGGATCACTTGGATTCTGAGCTTTGCCCAGCATTTAACACCAAAAGATAAACAGCAAAAACATAAAGGATACACTTTATAGTCTTCAGTTGGGTAGAGCAGACCCAAATACAGCTCTCTCTGGTCTCCCAAGGATTTGCCCACAGCTGAGATCTTCTCCTCCACCACATCCAGAGAGGTGTGCACTGTGTAGTGAAACTTCAGCTCATTTTGAGTGGGAACATTGCGGATATACAGCGGGTAATTCTGGGGGGGAAAAACATTAAAGGGCACAGACGTACAAAAATGAACCCGTTAGAAGCAAAACCTTTGAACCACTAAAATATAGCAAAAATGTGTAACAGCAGGCAGCATAAACAAGGCCAATGTTGGACGTTAACGTTAGCGCGCTGTTGGAGTGTTTCTTGCGGCTTACAGAGGAAGCTGACATTTGCTTAGAAACTTTTACAAGAACAAGAAATATCTTTTAATCCTATAAAACAAGCCACAGATAAAAGCAGGCCCATTTAAAAGCAATCATTACCTCTTTAGCGATCACTGCTATACACACCGCCATGTTAGCTTTCCTCCGAGCTGTCAGCTACTGTCACGTGATAAAGCTGCGTTCAGTGCTATTGGAAAAGAGGCATCTGAGAAATTTGAGTACGTGAGTTTTTTGTATTATTGTACCGTAGCCGTATTATTCATATAGCTTATTTATATAACCATGTATCAATTTTATCTACCAACTGGTAATTAATAAAATATGTATTTGTTCTTCTTTTCGATTAATTTTGGATTTATACCTAGCACGTACAACGTTTATCAGCAGTACCTGAATGCACCACAAAACACGGAACAATCTTTCAGATTTTTAACAGTTTTCCTGTTTAAGACCAAATAAACAACGCTGCTGCATTTTTACGGCAACATAAGGTAAATAAATACAACTAAAATTAATTAGAAAACGAAATTAATTCAAGAAAACACCTCAGCATGTTCATTTTTCTCTGAATGCGTAAGTGTTGCGCTGAAGACGTGCGCGAAGGCAAAACAAACCACTTCCTCATCGGTGATGCTCACATGACTGCTGCTCAGCTATGCGACTGATGTCTGCTGTGACTTTCACTCTCCTTAGTGCAGTAATATGTTGTTCCTTGACAGAAAACCTACCAAATGCTTCGTCTCCAAACATTATCATCATGCTCATGGATGACGTAAGTTGTTTTCTCTCTCCTGTGTGTGTTTACTTGTAACTTAATCACATAAGTTCAGCCTCCACATCTGTTCAGGAGTTACAGCTGCTGTTAATGCACATCTCACTGAACACTGGTTCCTGAAAACAGTGTCTAAGTGTGTTTACATGCAGTTGGATTTATTAATGAACTTCTCTCTGTTCTTCAGATGGGTTGGGGAGATCTGGGGGTGTTTGGCCAGCCCTCTAAAGAGACCCCCAATCTGGATGCCATGGCAGCTCAGGGGATGCTTCTTCCAAACTTCTACACCGCCAACCCACTGTGTTCACCATGTGAGTCAGCAATTAAAATGTTATGTGACAGAACCTGCTCTAGCAGTTCCTAATTTTGCAAGATGCAACATGATCTCTATCTCTACTTGTGTTTTGTCACATTGATAAACTGTTGAAACAACAAATGATTCATGAACTGAAGGTATAAACTTACAGTAGAACGCTTGTCAAATACTCAGTTAAGTACATGATGTAAAACATCGTACACCACAGCAGATCTATGCAATAAGGCAGGTTTGTAACATCATTGTTGTGAATACGGCTAGGTAGGTTTCATATTTGTTGGTGACTCTGCTTGGCCTTTTGTTCAGGAAAAGTTATGAAAACCCTGCAGGAAAACTGAAAAAAGCTGCTTTGGTTCTTTTTAAACTGAAATGTGGAGGTACAGTTTTACAGTTCTGATTAATCTACAACAATGAGCAATGGAGCTGAATCACAGCAGTTAACAGCAGTTGATAGCTACAGAGTATTGGTCTGGGTAGCTGTAGAAAACCACTTCTCAAAAAGTTGAATGCATTTCATAAAAACATCCAAACTGAGATGCATGCCAGATAAATCCATATTACCATGTATGCTTAATTTGCTTATTTAATTTAAGAGTACAAGTACAAGTATTTTATAAGTTGAACGTCGGTGTTAGAGCAACACTAGAACACACTTTGCTCTATTAGTTTGCAAGTGATTTAGAAGACCAACACTGTATTTTTAATGACGTTTCATTTTGCCCACAGCCAGAGCTGCACTTCTCACTGGGAGGCTGCCTGTCAGAAATGGTTTCTACACTACTAATGGCCACGCCAGAAACGGTACATTCCCTGATTATCCTTAATGTGCAGATCACTTAGCTGTAAATCATTTCTTGCTGTTCTCTCACTGGGTTATTCCTTCCTGAATCATCAGAGGCCTTCTGCTAGACCACAACTTTGATTTTCCTGAAACAGTTTTTATCATAAATAATGGATATTTAATTTGGTATCTGTATAATTTTACATTAAGTACTTTCAAAGATATATGTGTGTGTTTTTACATAGTCCGTCGACCCACTTTCTGCACATTTTTTTACACATTGAAATTTAAGGCTATGTTTAGATGATTAAAGATAAAAGCCTGAAATTTTGAAACTCCAGAACTCTGTACTCCTTGGGTTAGGCTGTCTACCAGAACTTAAGTTTTTGCGGTCCAACTTGTCATTCCTGTTCAATCAGTTATTTAATTTAAAGAAAACAACTTACTTTACATTTTCATGCCAAAGCGTTTTCATATTAAAAAGTATTCTATGTGTTTTGTTTTGTATTATTGTGACATGAAGCTACATAAAAATTCTGCATTATAATTTTAAAAAAAATAATAATTTAATGTCATGATGAAAAATACATTTCAAGATTTTATCTTCAAGGGTTCCTGAGATATTGTTGCTCAAACATAGCCTCAAATTTTAATGTGTGAAAAAAATTGGTGATCTTGGAAAGTGTTTAATAGATTAAGCTAAAATTTCTCTTTCTAAATATTCATATTTTATGCTATAAATACTTCAGGCAGATCAGAGATGGTTGAGCAGAAATTGCTCTAAGAATTTGATGATTTGAGAATAAATTACCTCACTACTTGGTCATTAATGTGCAATAAAGTCACTGAAAGTGTTGTACATTCATTTTTTTTTACCTTTCTTTTGTAGCATACACACCGCAGGAGATAGTGGGAGGAATCTCCAAGGATGAGATTTTGTTACCCCAGATGCTGAAGAAAAAGGGTTATGTCAGCAAAATTGTTGGCAAATGGTGAGCTTTTATCTTTCTCCGGGTTTTTGTTTGAAGTTTCTGAAGTTTTAGAGGTTGTGATGGAAGCAGTTTTCAAATATTTTACTTAAGTAAGGTACAAATGCCACATTATAAAAATACATAAGTATAAGTGTTAAAATAAACAGAATTCTTAGGCTTCGAAAAAAAGATCCAGTATATTTGCAAGTTTAGTCAGTTAATTACTACTTATCACATACACTTATAATTACAGATAATTTCCAAAATATGTATTTTTTATTTTTTTATTTGGTTTATAGTGCATGTTTTTCACTGTCTGTTGAGAATTTTTGTGCAGAGTGAAGCTTTAATTTCTGCCTTCTTTCTTTTTGCACAGTATTGCAGCTAGAAAAGAGGAGGAAACATCTTCCTGATACCACTACAAATCTTTGTTACACATTAAAGTGGACATGTTGCGCACAGTGCTAGGTTACAAAAGTTTGAAGCCTGAGCAAGATCAGAAATAAAAAGTATGTTGTACTTTGACAAATGATGTGTATCAGGGCAGGTGTATGTGAATTGTAGTAATCGTCTAAATTCAAACTTGCAAAAACATTTGGGGCGATCCTTCAGTCACATTGATTTTTCAGTGTGTAAGTGCACTTTATTTGTCACTACAGGCATCTGGGCCACAGACCACAATACCTTCCTCTGAAGAATGGTTTTGATGAATGGTTTGGTGCACCAAACTGCCACTTTGGCCCTTACAACGGCAGCATCAGACCCAACATTCCTGTCTACAACAACTCTGAGATGCTTGGCAGGTAGTATCACACATAGCAGCACACAAAAACAGAGAGTGAAAATCTATAAAAATCTCCTTTCCTCGTGACTCAGTGGAATAGTTTGGCTGTCTGCGCCTCTGGATGAGTTGAGTGTTTCCCTCCTCCCTTCTTCCTTCTTTGTACCAGCTGTGCTTGTGTATTCCATTTTCCGCCCATTTGTTTTCCCCAAAACAGCCATATGTGTATTCAGGGTCATTGGAACTGGCAGCCGGGCGTGTTTTTCGCTTAGCTGTGGGTTTAATCAGCACTGCATACCTGGGCCCTGGACAGACGTACGCGCACGCATAGGCACATATACACAGAGACACACACACGCCCTCAAGAGACGGCAGGTTGCGTTGGCTGTGTGCGAGGACACCTGGAGGAAGTGAAGCGTAAGAAAGAGATGCCTGTCACTGCTTCTCTGCTCGCTGCGCCACGCTTCAGCAGCACCTCATAACAGTTCCCTCTGCTCAGCTTTGCTCAGACTTCCCAAATATGTCTTTCACCAAAATTTCTAGCAAACACAATCAACAAGAGGGAAATTTACCTACATTGTCTTAATGATATCGTCTGCAGTAGTTTCAGTCCACTTAGAGGCAGATTGAGAGCTCTGATGATACATTCAAATCACTGGGAAACAATGAACAGAAGAAAATGTCTTAGTGTGGCCTGAGCAGTTATTCAAAAGGGATGATGTCTAACTTACAGTGACGGTGTAGTCAATGAAATGTGTCAACCTGCTTGTTTTCCAGATACTATGAGGAGTTTAAGATTAACAGAAAGACAGGGGAATCAAACCTCACACAGATCTACTTGATGGTAAGTTAAGGCTCATCTCTTGTTTCTAAAGTTGTCTTTGTTTCAGCTGATTTCAGTGGGACAGACCACAGCAGGTACACTGCATTTAGTTACCCTGGTTCTTTGGTAGTGTATTCAATAGAATAGAATACAATGATAATGCCAACCAGAGTGGAAAAATCGTCTTTGGCTCAACTAAACATGAAAGAAAAAAAGCAAAAATCATCTATAACAAATTAAAAAGGCAATTAAAGCCCGAGTTTGGCCTTTGAACATTATTGGGCAGAAGTGGATTATTGACTTTTTCGCACACTCGCACTGATTATCAAATGCGTCGTGCAGAGACAAAGCGCAGGCTTGAAAGGTGTAATATGTCATTACAAGAAGAGGGTTGACTACTCAAGCACAGCTTTTAAAATCTTATATTAATAGGAGACTAGATATGATTCACAGTTTGTTTGGAATATTAAACAAAAGCTTAACTATGAAATACTGGCTTGTTGATTAACCACCATAAATACAAAAGTAGGCAAAGTAAAAAAAAAAGTCAGTATGCAGAGGTAATATATTTTTTGATTTTGTACTAACTGTGAGGTGTCTGTTAACAGATGTCAGATGAGTTACAACTCTAAAACACTATGTCCAAGTTGAAATTTAAATAATTGACACACAACTACTACATCTACTACTTTCATTAATTAGTATGAATTTTTAGGTGAACTTATATAATCTTATTCATAAATTAGGTAGTTTAGTTAAGTATAAATAACTAAAAGTAATTAATTCTCATACAACAGCTTTGCAATGAATTCTACCTTCATAACGGTTATAATCTGTGTCGTATCTAATATTTATTGATATAAATGGAATAGACAAATGCTGGAAACTCCCCTCAGAATCACATTATAGTTCAACAGCAACACACACTACAGACGTCAGAATGATTTTGAGTTGAATCAACATCTCTCTAAAACAGTTGAGACAAAAAGTGAACATTCAAACATGACTAACCTTCATAAAAGTAGGATTGATTGCAGGACTGTCTGACTTATTGCTTTACTTTTAGGTAGGTGCATCTGAACTGCTGACTCAAGACAACGTAGTTTTAAATGATTTTTTTGTATACAAATTCAATTCTCTTCATGGATCTTGGCCACAGTATTGTGAAAGTAGCTACAGTAAGTTTTTTGACATCTGCACTGACAGTGTAGTAACTGTTTCTCCCACCTCTACAGGAGGGTCTTGACTTCATACTTCGTCAGACTAAGGCCCGGAGGCCCTTCTTCCTCTACTGGGCACCTGATGCCACTCATGCTCCTGTCTATGCCTCCAAACGGTTCTTAGGGAAGAGCCAGCGAGGCCGGTACGTTTTAAACTACCTCACTCAACACATGCATGAAGTTATATCTCTCAGTGTGAACCATGTGAAATGTAATTGCCTTTGTTTTGTAGTTATGGAGATGCAGTGATGGAGCTGGACTACAGCGTCGGTCATATCTTGTCGTGGCTGCGGAGTTTTGGCATTGAGAACAACACCTTTGTTTTCTTCACCTCAGACAATGGAGCTGCTCTAATGTCTGGTCCAAAAGAAGGTAGACACTAAATTTACATGCATACACATGTTTTTTTTTGCCTTTGTGAAACTAGGTTGATGCATTTTTGTCTGACTCCTTTTCTGCTTTTTATGTGTGTATGTTGTGATTTGTGGATAAAAATGTTCTTGTGGTTCTGATTCCTCAGGTGGCAGCAATGGGCCATTCCTCTGTGGAAAGGAGACCACTTTTGAGGGGGGCATGAGGGAGCCTGCCATCGCTTGGTGGCCAGGACACATCAAAGAAGGCACGGTAAGAACACCTCAGGCATTTAAAGCTTTTACCAAATAAAGCCTCCCAAAAAAATCCAAGATGATCATTCACTAAATCCCTGACATGTTCTCTAGAGACTAGACTAGTCTTAGACCAAGATTCGAGCGACTGTCTGTTTTTATTCTACGCTTTCTTGCTCCCTGATGTTTTGGCCGTCAAATTGCACCAGGAGCTGAAATGTTTTCTGAAAAGCTGCAGGCAGTGTACTGCATTGTGAAGCAGGTTGAGAGGAAAGGAATAATTATTTCACTAATCCTCCCTTTCGAATGATTGTTGCTTTTTGTTTAATTTCTGTATCATTTACCACTTTACATGTGCACACTCTGATCCACTGGCACAGTTACCAGTTAATCTTGACTATGTTCAACTTCTATCAAGCGATTGAACTCCAGAAACAGTACAGACAAACTGTGTGATTTTGGCCACAAAGCGTGTGGGCGCTTTTTCCACTGTTTCCTCAAATATTTTTGGCTGGAATTAATGCCCCAACTCTCTCTCTTTTTTTTTCACTCCCATTCCCCAATTTAACCCCCCACCCACACCGTGATCCCCTAAGCCTGTGCGTTCTGCAAATGACTTTTAATTGTATTAGGGGCAGCTGTGACACGGGGCTGTGACGCAGAGGGATTTTGTGGAGGAGCAAGCGGAGGCTGCAGTCTGCAGTAAGCCTTGCCCCTGGCTCATCTCACAGGGTTGTGCTGGGGCCTGATAGCACAGCAGAGTAGCGAGGGAGAGGGGGATTGGGAGCGTCTTAAGCGGCTAATCTGTTTGTGTGTTTGCTGAGGTTGGATTGAGCCGTAATGAGGACTTCAGTATCTGAATATGCCAGGCGCTCAGGATAAAGGAACGGGAGGGGTGGTGGAGGGGGGTTGCAGGGAAGGAAGCAAGGAAGAAGTAAAAGAGGTGGCTGGTGTAGAAAAGAGAAAAGGGAAGAACAGTGCTAAAGACGCAGGCACTGCCACATTGCCAGGAACGTTGTTGTGTTCTCCTGGCTTTGCTGCACCTGTGCCATGTTATAATTGACCAGTGTGTTGGTCTGTGCATCTGCAAGGGTGCAGAACAAGTCTGTGTAATTTTTGTTTGAGCCCACATGCCTACATATACAATACATGCATGATTTTGTGTGTGTGATTAGTTGCTCGTAGGACAGATAACTTTCTAGACAGTTGAGAGACGCAGATGTAAATTTTATTACTACCAAAGCAAAGCACCTATGTGTTTGCTTGTATTTGCAGACCTTTGAGAATAAGGGTCTATAGATTGTGGCTGAAGCTCTCTGAAGGCGTGATGATAAAGCTGATTTGTTGGAACCACTGTACTCTACAGGTCTGGATTTATCACTTTGTTGTTGCTTGGGAGGGAGGACAAACCAGACACAGCGTTGCCCCCTCCCTTATTTTGTAGTCTTCTGAAATCTCTGTTGATCTGTGCATTGAAAAGTCTATAAGCTCTTGCAGTGGAAATGCTGGAGACAACAAACAGTCACGCACGCATTTGTTAAAAGGGGATTTTAGAGGGTTTATTTCACTGACTGAACACAGATGGATCTTTACAGCGTCAGGATGTGGAGACAAGGGGGTGTGGAAATGTAGATAGAAAGACCACTTCAGTGTGTATTTCCATGTGTTAAACAGACAAAAAGCCTTTTATTTGTGGATGCATATGAATGATGAATCATAGCGATTTAACTGACATGTGTGAATGTTCGGGGAATTGTTGCTGATTAGTCATTAATTCATATTTAGGAGGATGGAAGAAGGTGTACTGGAATGAAGGAGCACGGCTGAAGCAGATGCAGATTCAGCATTCTCTGAGTGCCTGAGGGGGGTGAGTGGCCGGGATGATGAGGGGTTGTGGCTGTAGGAACAAAGATGGGGAGGTGGGTGGGCTGTCAAGCCCACAACATTGTTGAGCATTACAATCCCTTTTGTTGGGTTATCAGGCAGCAGACACACGGGCAGAGTGGCAGAGACAGGGATAGAAACATTGCCTCCTCAGATTACCAACAACACCGGTGCTCACAACACAGACAGAAATGAAAGAAAGAGAATGTGACATTAATAGAGAGTGATGAGTCAGACGAGAAAAGCAACAAACAAAGGGTGATAAAAGGAAAAAAGTTCAGTATAGACTGCGAAAGAGGGCAGAGCTAATAAAGGAAGGAATTAAAAGATGGCAACTCATGCGATAAATTCCTCTATTTGACCAGCCTGAGTTTTAAACTTTTGGTTTGTGGTCATGCAAGTTATTACCAACTAAATGTCAGCGTTGCTTCTCTTCTATCCTTTTGTCCTGTCTTCTTTAATGGTCTATGTGTGTCTGTGTTAGGGGGGACTTTAAAAAAAAGAAAAGAAAAATGAAGTAAAGGACTAAATCTGTTAGTGTTTGTGAGAGAGAAAGAGTGTCTGGATGTGCAGATAGATCATGGAATGCATTGCAGAGCCTTTTCTGTGGCTAGTTCTGTGGATACAGAAGAAAAGGGAATTCATTTCACTGCTTAGGAGCTTGTGTGTGTGTCTGTATGTGTGCTGGCTGCCGATAGGAGCACAGCGGCACATGGCGGTGCAGCTGCAGAGGCCTGATAGCGCTATCTGATTGTGAGCGTGCCGTCTCCCTCTAAGGCTCGCTCAGGAGAGAATGGAACGGAAGATCAAGGATGACAGCGAAAAAATGGCATTTTATCTGAAAATAGTTCAAAGTTTATAAATAAAATAAAGCTTTTCACTGGGACTGGGAGAAGGAGATAAAACACCAGCTCGCTCCAGCTTTAGCCGCCTGCTTGCCCGGGCCTTGTCCTCTCCCTACTTCCTCTCCTCTTTTTTTCTTCGCTCCTCCTTTTTCCTCCCCCCCCCCCCCAAAAAAAAAAAAAAAAAAACTCAATTAGAAAGTGAGACATTTTGGAGTTTTAATAATAAACCTGCATGCAGAGATTGGAGGGGAGACTGAAGACATGCATCTCTTCTGCTTGTGTACACACAACCGCACACGCAAGCATCCTATCGTGACCGTGCATCGATGCCATGTTACCGCAGTTCAGTCTTGATTACAAGGAGTTAAGTCATCAAGTTGTAAATGTGAGAATGTGTGGTGCAGATGAACAAGAGACCTAAAAGACGAATTCATTAGGAGTAGGTGAAGAAGTGTGTGGTCCTTGAAAGTGAGGATACTTTTATGAGGTGGGGAGACTGACTGGTGCTCATCTCTCAGTTGATACTTTTAAAAAGCAACTAAAGACTTATCTAATTAAACTCGCCTTTGTCCCATCTACTATGATTTAGGTTTTTAATCTGTATTTTCTTATTACTTTTAATACAACTATTTATCTATTTATCCTGGATCTGGTGTTGCTTTGTTTTTTATTTCTTCTTTTTCTTGCTTTTACAGGCTTATTTAGATTTTCTCTGTAAAGCACTCTGTGACTTTGTGCTGTGAAAGGTGCTATATAAATAAACTTTACTTACTTACTCTATAACTGTACTTTTTCCTGTTAACACTAACTCGCAGTATGTGTGAAAAGACTTCTTTTACAAGTGGACGTGTTTTCTTAATTTCCTCACCTTTATGTAGGTGAATTTCCAGCTGGCAAATGTCATGGACCTGTTCACAACCAGTCTGACTCTGGCCGGCATCAGCCCTCCTGATGATCGAACCCTGGATGGTCTGGATTTGACACCAGTGTTGCTTAACCGCTACCACAAACTCCAAACCAGGTTAGTAAACACACCGAGATTTTTCATGTCTGTGACATTTAATTTGAAACCAAAATGCCCTTAGTTTTGCACCTCAGTGTTTACATTCATAATCACATCCCTGAGTGTCTTGCAAGAGATAAAGAGGGCAGCATTGTTAGGCATGCTGGATTAAGGCGTTCATAGTTCCCAGATGATGAATCCTAATGACTTTAGCGAATTTACCTGACTTTTCTTTTAGCTGTATGATGAGGTGCACATTTGCGGTTTTGAGAGAGACACAGGTTCGTGTCTCCATTTGGATCATCAATTTCAAATGTGTGTTTTGTCACATTCTTCGATTTTATGACCAAATCCCAGCAAAAATACTGGCATTCCCACCAGTTCACACCAACCTCAGCTGTATTCAATGACTTATCATGTTTTAAGTAAATGGAGAGAATTCAACATTTCTAATGATTTCAATGAATTTGTAGAAGTTAAAAAGTTCAGGTTTCTTTACTAAACTAGAAAACCACTCGGAGAGTGCAGACCTCCGCCAAGCAGCTTATGTCCACCCATTAGGGGTGGTCCGAATGCAGAATATCACAATATTCGGCTTGTGTGGGGGGTGGGGTGG
>OMNN01019044.1:0-10859 GCA_900302755.1 Chromis chromis
GACATCATACTACCGGAACATTAAATTTGAGCAGATGCTTTTTATTCAAACAACAGTCAGTCAGATAAGATAAGATAAGATAAGATAAGATAAGATAAGATAAGATAAGATAAGATGCCATAGCTTGAGAAATGCAATGCCTAGTGAAAAGCTATAAGATATAAGTATGATACATAACTGAAAATAAAACTAGAATGCACTCAAGCGAGATGCAGACCCACGGTGGATGCCTTCCTAAACATGGCAGGTAGCCCTGTGACCTTGACCTTTGACCATTTGACCCCAAAATGAATGGGTGACCAGGGTAGGTCAAGATGAACATCTGTGCCGCGTTTGATCATTCTATCTGTATTTGTTCTTGAGTTATCGTGCAGACACACACACACACCTGCATACATACCCGCATACATACATACGTACAGACAGACGGCAGTGACCGCCCTACCCACGGGCCGACTTCGTCGCAGTGGGTAAATAGGTGAGTCAGAATAATACTAGAATTTTTAAAAAGTAATAAGTAATACTGACAATTATACTGAGATAGTAAAGGAATATCACACATGATAATGGAAATGTTGCACATGGTAAAGAAATACTGCAATATTAGAGGGGATATTATAATATTAGATGGGACTCCCTATAATAATTTAATACAAATTTTAGAGGAGGATTTTTCAAAATCTGGCAACCCAAAAGTTGTTCTAATAGCTAACAAGCAATAAAGCAGCAGTAAATTATGTTATCCATTAACAAATGCATTTATTGCAGCTTTTACGACTCTTTCATGAGAAAATGGCACACACCTTACAACTATTACTACTTACATTGTAGATTCAGATTTAACTACAGAACATATGATGATCTTATTAAATATGCTGCGCTCTGTTTATAAAGTTATGATGCATTACAGATTAAACTACCAAGAAAATTGCTCCACTTTGACCAAAAGTACATTTTTCATCACTAATAATACTATAATGCCTATTTAATATAAAAGAGCATGATGTATTTTTGTCCACCTCAAAATGCCAGATATATCATTCACATGTGTAATTCCCACTATTAATGTAAGTTTTCCTACTTTTTTTTGAGGTGAAAATGTAAATAAAGATTATAGATAAAGTTGTGCTCCCTTCTCTCATGTGTACTTCACATGAATGCCTCGTGTCAGAAGCAATAGCTGCATTTACAGGAGGACACAGGAAGCCTTATGTCATCTTTTTTGACTGTGTGCCGTTGCAACACGCGGGGTCACCTCCTGGCTGTAACCCTCCTGCAGGGCAATGGGCCAGTCTGCGTGTTCCTCCCACTATTTTCCACTGAGCGACAAGGCTGCACATTGTGCTCAGACCGGCCAGCCAGCCAAGGTTACACAGTCGTTTTCTCACCCCGCCTCAAAGAGGAAGGAAAAAAGAAGGTAGGCAGTCCTCGGCACCACAGCTGCATCTCTTCATCCGCACTCCACATTCCCTCCTCTCTCTCCAACCCGAGCGGCTCGGCTGCAGGACTTTATGGTGAGGCTCTCCGCGGTGTGGAAAAACGTTGCAGCGCGCATGGCGTCTACAGAATGTGGAGCGGTGATGAGTTTGGGTGATGCTGGAGCGCTGTGACCTCTACTGAGGCTGCGATCGACGGGATGCGATAAGTTTTCCCTGCTGTTTTAATATGTTAATGAATTCCTCTCTAGAAGTTTTCCGTCATATGTAATGACAACCGCCGTCATCAGGTCACAGCGCGCATCCTTCGGTTGAACCGGGTTTTGCAGCACAGTGCGTAAAGTGCAGTTTAGATTACACGTGTGACCCTGATGTAAAACTGCTGTTATACAATACTATGATGCAGACTTTTTGCAAATATTACGATGGATTTGTCATGCATTTGCTATAGCTGCTGCATGATCATCACTTTAACAGTAAATATTACTCTGAAGTAGCCAGTCTAGTGCTGCAGCATGTTTATATCTGCTCACTGTGCTCTGTTTACAATTGATAAAAGTTAGGATTGTGATAAAGTAATAGGTGTTTTTCCTGGATGAACTTCTGCACATCTGGATGATGATTTTTTTTTTAAATGCTGCATTTAGGAAACATCTGGAAAGCAAATTCAAACTGCTATACTACTGTCATTTATACTTGGCAATGTTTCTGTAGTGCATTACTTGTGTATATGGATCCACTGTATAGATGTTCTCAGTGCAAAAAGTGAAGTAGTCTACATTGCCAAACTAATGCAAGACAACACACAATATGATCATTTGAACTTGCATCAGCCATCTACACAATATGACCAGGAACTGCCATTATATACAGTCAAGTAAATAAAAGCTGAGAAATATTTTTTTCCACAATGATGCCTCTTGTACATCGTCTTATTATCTTCTGGGAGATGCCTGTGTCATTTCCAATCAAGGAAAAACTTGCTGGTTGAATAAAAGACATTAAGTCCAAATTTACCAGGGGTATGAATAATTGACTTGACTGTATGTATTTAGAGTTAGAGTATGGTTCTAGTTTTCACTTTAAGTTAAATGCATTTATTTCCAGATGTTTCCATGATGCAGAAAATCCTCTATCACAATGGACAAACTTAGCTGTCACTAGTAAACTGATGTCAGGATTGTCTGTTTAAGGCCAACATAACACCTGACAAATGCAGGTAAATCGTCACATTGATGCAAAAATCCCCAAAACATTGCCCACAATGGCGCAGAGGTTTTAAATGGACTATAGTATAAACTGTGTTGCAGAATCATCTGACGAATGCAGTATTAATCTCCATATTTCCCAACCTTGGCTCTTACAGTAAATTCTGCTGTTTGAATGAATCATTATCAGCTGCGGTGATGAAACCGTTGTGTATTTCTGACCAAGGTCCGCATGATACATTAGTGTTTTGAGAAGATCCTGCCCCTTCTTCGTTTTTGTGTGCATGTACCTTGCAAAGACTCACTGACCGGCTGCTAACGTGCTCTCCTGTTGTTGCTCATCGTGCTCCGATTAAGGCCTCGCAGATTATCATGTTTTGGTGCAGCCTAATGCATCTCTGATAATCAGAGCAAGGATGTCACTGAACTAGGGCTGATCAGAATAAGCCATATTTAGTCCCCGCAGATAAGTGATTATTATGGACAAATGCAACAATCATTAATATGCCATTTGGTGCAT
The DNA here is from genome assembly GCA_900302755.1 of Chromis chromis. Lineage (NCBI taxonomy): Eukaryota > Metazoa > Chordata > Actinopteri > Pomacentridae > Chromis > Chromis chromis. The sequence goes on from OMNN01019044.1 coordinate 3,165, forward strand.
AAAGAGCAGTTCAATTTGCAGAATTTAACGAACATACATGCAGACATTTCTGTTTGCAGGATTTACCTCCTTTCATGGATTAAGAGAAATGTATTGACGCATGTAAACAAAGTCCCCTCAGTTCATATTTCAGTATCATATGACTGAATATAAGAGCAGCATGCAGATTGAATTGAGATGCTTTAGTTAAATTTGATAGATCTGCTCACATTTCTGCCTATTATCCAAGGTTATGCTCTTAACCCTGTGTTTTAATTTCACCTTGGACATATGACTTTACAAATGTTATTTGAGCCAAAAGGCTGTAACCTTTTTCTGCAGCCCAGAAAGAGAAAGAGCTCACAGCCTGAACAAGAAAATAACAGGCCTAATGGATGGCACAGAGTACATGTTGTGTCTCCTGATACATTTCCAGCTGCAGACGCAGGTGTAGAGAAGGTCCAGTGGTGCAGCGGTCTGTGACGCAACTGAAATGAATCGAATGTATAGCTGAGAAGCACATCAGCGGAAATAAAGACCGCAGATGCGAGGAAGCTTTTTTTCTTTTAGAAAGGCTGAAGTGATACAGCAGGGTGTTGCTTGCAATATAAAGGCCTGCAGGACTGTGTAAATACCTCTGGGGTGATAATGAATAAAGTGTGTTTTCCTGAGCGTTATCAGGTTTCGAGTAAGAAAATCAGCTGCAGGGATTTGTGCAGCTTTTGCTCAGCAGTTACATACATTTTGTCAGAACTTTATGAGAATGCTAAAGCTTTACATGATAAATCTCAGTCAGTGCTTTTACTAAATATGATTTAAAGGATCTTTTATCAAAATGTCCTCTATTGTGAGTCATCTGCTTCCTGCAGATTGAAGAAACCTTATAGGGAGCAGAGCCTGGGAGTAATAACTTATTTAACTTATATGGAAAAATGTCCAGCTGTGAACATCCAGACATCCATACTGTCCTATAAATGGGCTTCTGCCTTATGTCACTGGGATGGTCTGACTGTCTCAAGTACAGCAGGAAAGCCCAATATTACACTGTCTGTATTACGTATGCTGCTTATGGAAACATTACTTAACCCTGGGGAGAAGAGTAGCATATTTCTCCCTGACAGTTCTACAGGCAGCTGTAAAATCAGCGCTGGACACTCCAATAAACTGTGACAGAGGGCTCGACAGATGCACAACCACCACAATATGACAGTTTTGGCAGGAGCCCGAGCACAAAGGTTTCGGAAATTAATGTAGCTGCACTGCCCGGGCCAGACAGTATTGTGGGATTATGATTCCTGAAGTGCATTAAGGTCAATAAATCTGCATATTTTGACATCCTCGTTACCCTTAACAATCCGAGAGCCAGAGAATCAATGCGTACCAATAATAATTGAATAGAGTTGCGGTTATCCTCTACGCACACCTGCCTGCTGGCTTCTTGAAATGCATCCAAGAGTGAGAATTGGTCACATTAGATCTGTTGATGGAAACTAGAGTGGTGTGAAGAATCAGTTGTTGGCATTTAGAGAGAGAGGATGGACAGATGGGAGCACAAACAGAAAGCACAGTTATCAAGTAACGGTTTGCAAAGACAGTATCACTAAATGAAAATCAGACAAATGACTTCAGGGGTGATTCCAGCTGCTGTCTTATGTGGTGATGATAGACGTGTATTAAAACTGATAATTCTAAGTTACACTTAGTTATTAAGGATCTAGTGTAGTCATATTTTCCAGAAGACTGTCATTATGATGACTAATCAAGACTTTTTCAGGTAGAAATATATATTGCAAAATGAAACACTACAGGAATGTTTACGCAATGACTTGAATTATTCTATTTGGAAAGAACTCAATCAATCTCGAGTAATTCCGTGGGTGAGTGCGTAGAATTCTACAATTTCATTTAGCAGACGCTTTTATCCAAAGCGATGTACATAGGTAGGTTGGCGGGGCAGCATTAAGGACCTTGCCTAAGGGTCCTCACTGGACAACTGCACCCTGACCAGGATCCCCCATGCCACGGTCAGGGGTGTTAGTCACTGAGCTATCCAGCTGCTTAGAAACTAACAAATAATTTAAAAACAAAGGGAAAAAAAATCAGTTTAGAATTTTTCTCATATTGTCTAACACTGGCAAAGGCATCCACAATAATTTTCCTGCTTTGGATGACATTCACATCTGGCTTTGCACTTGTCATACTAGACAAGCACTGTGGTGCTGATTTAAATGGTTAAACAATTTGGTTCTGTTGACTCGTTTCGTGGCAACAGTGGCAAAACACTGCCGAGAAAGTAAAGTTTTTGGTCATCCTTTCTATTGCCAAAATATTTCAATACAACTGACGCTGCATTTCTTTTTGCAACCGCACCCTCGTTTTCAGGATTTTTCTCCGGGTTATTCGCTTGTTTTGCTGTGTGCATGTGAAGCTTCCCTTTCAACAAATTCCATATCTTTTAAATAATAATAATAATAAAAACTCAGTGTATCTCAGAACCCTTAAATTGGATGCTTGTAGATTAGACATGGAAAATGGCAAATGTCCTCTTCTTGAGTCAAGTAGCAAAAAAAAAAGTATATAACTGCAATGTGACATCACAGTGTCGATCCTGAAAAGATGAATTGTGCAGCAATAACTTACAGCTGCACTCATCAGTATTTTTACTTGTGAGAAAGCGCTCACAGAAAGGTATCGCCTGACTCTGCTCTATGGGCTGTTTTAACATCTTCCATCTCACTCAGTTTGTTTTACTCCCTGAATATTCAGTTGCTCTGATGACATTGTTACCAACTGCTCTGCTATTTGCTACTATCTTCAGGAGCTGGTGGAGACCAAAACAGAGCAACAAAGAGAATAAATATTGGGCTTATATTCATTTATATAAATAAATGCTGGGTTTGGTGTTGTGGTATCAACTTTAGGCGATATCTCAGCTTTCCTTCTGCATTCTGTTTTTAGGTGACAAATGGAGACCTTCAATCATAAGCTGAACACTTACTTAGAGTCATGGATGGGTCCCAGAGGTAAGATGATACCTCAGATCTCAGATTGCTGCTACAACAAAATCTCAGCAGAATTCTTCATTTACAGCAAAGTGTGGTTTGCAGTGAGAGTCGACATTACCTAAAAGTTTTGACCTAGTTTATAAGTCATGCACCCTGTAAGGATTCCTGTCTGCTTTTTCGTCTGCTAACCTTTGTAGATGTTGAGCAACATTCCTCAGTGTGCACCGTTCACGTCATGTTCATCAGCTGTCATGCCACCTTATCAGTCATCCACTTCATTGCTTTATCTCCATATTTCAGATCAGCGGGTGAGAGGATGGCTGCTGCTCGACAATTACCCACCAACCTTTGCACTCACGCTCATGTACCTTCTGATCGTGTGGATGGGGCCCAAGTACATGAAACACAGGCAGCCGTACTCCTGCAGAGGCCTCCTGGTGCTCTACAATCTGGGCCTCACGCTCTTGTCCTTCTACATGTTCTATGAGGTAAACAGGCCGCTCAGCACCAAGAGATGTGTTTAAATGGGCCAAAGCAATTACTGCAAAGGGACACTGCAGACAGATTATAAAAGAGAGGAAACTGACTTTAAGCAAAAGTCGATATAAATGCATGTTTAACCCTCTGAACCCCAATCACATTCTGGGTGTCGCATTTTTACTCACTGTAGGCTAATTCTTCTCTGAAGTTTAGAGAACTCAGAAATGTTTTTGTGACTGTCACAAAGGTATAATGCAAGAAAAGTTTAAAAAAAAATCTGTGGTTATTCATCAAATTGAATAAACATTGGAATCTGCAACATTTTTCCAAATGTCCCCAGGTGTTACCAATACTGGGGGGGGGGATAGTGACTCGACATAGTACAAATATTTTACTACTTACATTTTTGATTTGGCCCCATACTTGACTCCTATCAGCTCTGGGTAAACACAGCCTGCAGTTCAGCCAAAAAGTCCAAGAATGTTTGTCACATGACTGTGAGTGAGTGCAACGGTTTCTTTTTGGCAAATTTTTAAATAAGACACGTAGAATTAAATGATTTTGATTAAAATCACAATTTTAAGCTTAGATTTGCTCATTTTTTCTTACAGAGCATGTCATGATGTAGTTCATGGACCAACATCAAGTTGAAAATTCAACGATTTTTTCAGTTTTTACATGTTCTGGCTCTGATAATAGCTTTAAATGCTTTTAAACCCACCACCTGGTTTTGAGGTTCAGAGCATTAAAGGTCAGCTTTGTTTATTCACTGTCTTAAATATGAAGCTGCAGCCAATTAGCTTAGCTTAGCATCAAGAATGGCGGCAGAAGGAACTAGCTAGTGTCACTCTGTGTCAACTTTTACCTAATTGGCCACTCCTAATGCTAACTTTACAGTAGCTTCTGCTTCAACATGTGAGAAGTGTATCAACCCTCCTAATCTGACTCGGCAAGAAAAATGTCAAAGTATTTCGTCAACACTTGACTGTGATTAGACATGGGCCTGCGGCTGCTGGCGTCTCATGCTGAAAGCTGCCCTGAGAGACAGGGAGATCAGGGAGTGAGAGGGACACAGCTGGATGCTGACAGGCTCATTGTTCCAGTCATCAAATCCCTCATATGCCCTCGCAGACATCAGCACAGCTCACTATTGTTTGCTGGAAAACGGCTTTTTTATATACAGCTGACGAAGCAACTGAAATTGATAGATGCACCGATGTAAACAAACACGGAAATGCATTCTTACTTGGCGAGGTGGTGCCGTCTGAGCAGAATCCAGTGACAGACGTCATTCATCGGTGATAGTATCTGTTGTTTTGTGCACCGAGGATGTCAGAGCCAAATGTAGTGTTTCTGTGCACGTACGTCTAAAGTATCTGTACTATCCTCCCAATGCAGCCAGCAGAACAGGCTTCTTGTCTTTCTCTCTGCATTGTGTAAAGCCCCATTGGACTGCTGGCTGCAGGATCCATTGAACCCTGTACTCTGACTATGCTCCAGCCGTGGGGTGAACTTTTGTCAGTCCAAAATCAATGCCACCTGATGTGAATCAAAGTACAGGGCAGTTTTGTTCTTTGTCAACCGTCCAGGGTACAGCGGTTAATAACACAGTAATCGTGATTCATTTTCTTTATCTATATGCTGACTATGCTCCTGTAAGTTTACTGAAAGAATCAAGGAGGTATATCAAGTCAGAGAACGCATTAATGTCTGTGTGCACACATGATGAGACAAACCAAGCTTCATTCTGCTGCTGGTTCTTTGGCAGTTTCTTGGCTCTGTGGATGGTTAGCGGAGCCTTTTTACAGCAGCAAAGACGTATACCTATATTGATTTGGTGAGTCAGCGTTAAGCAGAGCCATCTACGTGCATTTGAATATTTATTCAAGGGGCATTAAAACAAGATTTATAAGAAACACATACAAAAGAGGATAAGTGCTAAGTTTGATTTAATAAAAGTAGGTAGGGCAGTGGCAAATAACTATGTTTTCTGGGTGGTTGCTCCACTTGTGCAGTGCACAGAAATTAAAGGTGGCTTCTCTATGTTTAGTTTTGACTCTTGGGACAGTAAACAGGCCTGTCCCAGATGATTTTATGTAACACAGTTACAGATCAGAGATATGTTTCGGCCTAAAATCAATCAGCCTTTGCAAACAAACAGTAATTATTCAAATACATCCTTCAACACAGAGGAAACCAGCACAAAGACATTAGAAGTCAGGACTAAAAGTCAGTACATGTTAGCCTCTGCTGCATGCATTCCTTGTAAAATCTGCTTCAACATGCTCTCTATCCTGACAGAAGTGTAATAATGAATCACCAGAGTTTAAATTTCATGGTCACTGCACAGGTATGCAGGGTTACGTGGTTAGTATGGTGTATTCCATTTAGAAATTCCTTGTAAAAATAGAATGATAATAGATTAAGCAGTTTCCAGCATGCTCTGTGATAACAAATGTTGGCCTGAAGGCCTTTAAACATTATCTTTTATTTAGATTAAACGCTTACGTCAGTGGCTAAAGATCGGTCATCGCAACCTGGCACACCAAATCTGTTTATCTTCCTTGTTATCTGTGCATTTGTTTGGGCGTGTGTTCTCTAGGAAAGAGAAAATCACATTTAACAACATCAAACCAATGAAGTTTTACTGCCATGCTGCATTAGTGCATGGTAAAATATCCATTCATCATTAATTTTAATGGCTTTGTCTGCAGCTTGTTACGGCTGTGTGGCACGGTGGCTACAACTTCTACTGCCAGGACACACACAGCGCACAAGAAGTGGATAATAAGGTCAGTCAATCGCAGCCTTTTTATTGTTAATTACTGGGTGTTTTATTATTTCCTGTTATTGTATAATTGACATTATTTCCCTCCAAAGTACATGATGACTCATTCTGTGGGGGTCAACACATTTCTTTTTGGCAGACAGAATATATAAAATAATAAGCAAAATGTTGGTATTTTTTCAGATCCACTGCTTTAATTTCTGTGGGCAGGTACCTGTAAATCCCAGCAGATAAGCTACAGAGGCAGGGAGTCAGTTTAATCCGATCCGGGTCATTACGTTGACTCTCTCCAGTGCCCCTCCTGAGCTCTGCAGTGGAGGTGAAAACAAGGCTCACAGCGAAATGTGCATGGCTTTGCAGTTCTGCGGTGCTTAAATAAAAAGTTTTATCAACGTGTCACTGCTACAGATAGTTAAACTGCTTTATGATTCCTCCTGGATATTCAAGGGCCTTTGGGACAGATGCCTGCTTATCACCTTGAATGATAAATAGTGCGTCTCTGTGGGTGGGTGTGACTTTTATAGGAACTTTTCCACTGTTCTATCTCTATATTGTTCTCTGCGGGGATATACGGGAAGTTTTTTATATGGTTAATTTTCTTTTGTTTTGCCGTGTCCCCTCTCAGATCATAAATGTCCTGTGGTGGTACTACTTCTCCAAGCTCATCGAGTTCATGGACACCTTTTTCTTCATACTGCGGAAGAATAATCACCAGATCACCGTTCTGCACATCTACCACCACGCTAGCATGCTGAATATCTGGTGGTTCGTCATGAACTGGGTGCCCTGTGGCCATTGTGAGTGTTTTACACAACTTCACCCTCCAGTGACTCAAGTCATTCTGGTAACCACGTTTGCTTTTTGGCCTCACAGTGAGCTAAATAATTCAATTGCTCTAATGTTAAACCCATTAGCCTTTAGAAACAGCCTGCTTTCCCCACAAAGACTTAAAGGACACGGCGTGACATTTACTGACCTGAACACCTGCTGCAATGTCTAACAAATGAGTTTTGTGCTTTTTTGTTCTATTGCAAAGCAGCACAACAGTCTTCTTGAAATCATTACCATCCACTTTACTATTGACCTAATACTGACTTAAATAAACTGATCAGCCTCAACATTATGACCACTAAATGGTGAAGTGAATAACATCGATCATATTGGTACTATGTGATGTTCTGCTGGAAAACCTTGGATTTTGCCATCCGTGTTGATGAGACTTAGACACCCAAATAAACATTGTCCCAGAACAAGCACACTCCCTCATGCAAATGGAAATCCCAAATGTCACTGGCCTACCCCCGCAGGAAAATGCACCCCACCATATGGCAAAAACATCAAACAATCAGGAACATCTTGAGGAACATGACAATGGACCAAGATGTTGATTTAACCTCCAAACTTCCTAGACCCCATTGTGGTCAAGCATCAACAGGATGCAGT
>OMNN01019046.1:3831-27563 GCA_900302755.1 Chromis chromis
TAAGGAGATACAATAATAGAAACCTTTAGTGTATGTCATGCAGTAAATAATGCCTCAAACTGTAGTACTATAGTATAGTATTATACCATTGTGAAACACAAACACAAAATTAGAACATGTAAAGTCAGGTACTGTTTATTATAGGGCTTCTGCATTCTGTTGCATTAGATAATACATGTGTACAATTTTTCTGGGTACTGGTGGTATACGCAATGAAGTGAATTTATTTCATCCCTGCCCATTTTGTTTAATTTCTAATTTGGGGAATCCTCCACTCTCAGCTCCAGCAGACACTGTGTTTTACCTGTTCTTTGAAAGCAGTATGAGAGTACATGAGAGCTAGTTGTGCCAGCTCCTCCCAGATCAGGGACAGCTGCAGTTGACAGTCCCATGTTCATACCTCTGCCTGGTGACACTAATCTCTTCCTGTAGGTGACCTACCTCCTCATTCCCAATCTGTCTCTGTGTGTAGGTGTGTGTGTGTTGTGTGATGGTTGCAGCGGATGTCTCCTCTGCGGTTCCGCTTCGGAGGTCCAGGAACGGTGAGCTTCTCATGGTTGTCACTTTGAGGTGGGAGAGCAATCATTTCCTTGGACAACAGTCCCATCCTCATCCCTGCTTCCCGCCTGCTCGGATTAGTTCCTCTCGCTGAGAAAATTTGCATCCAAAATATTTTCTCCTAATTTATTTTTTCACTGTATTTCCAGTTTTCTTTTCTTTACATCGTCTGCCATCTGTGTCTCTTTTTCTCTGCCCTTCTCTGTTTCCTTCCTCCTTGTTTTCCCCCGGACGCTGTAGAGCATTTTATTACAATTGTCAGAAAGAGTAACAATTCTATTGTGGGGTGATTACAACAGGGTGTTTTACCCACAGATCACCAGAGCAATTAAAATCTGTAAATAAGGCTACCCATGATGCCTCAGTCCAAACAATGGGGTCCCGTAGGAAGTGTTTGTTTGAAGGAGAACTGTGGAAGAGAGTTCCTCTCTCTTTGACTCTCTCTCTCTCAGTCTCTCTCCCTCATTAATTAGGAGACGCTCCTTCAACCCGACACGGCTGTGTCGATGGGCAGCTTTGCACAATCACAGTGACACATATTTCAGACACAAGATGAAGTTGTTTACTTTTGTGTAAGACCTCGCATTACGCCACTGCACTTTGTTTTGCAGCATGGCAAAGATAATGCAGGCCTAATTGTGCCAGCTACAGCTGTTAGGAAGAGGAAAGAGAGAGGCCTGCGCCAGCTACTGTGAACAGGCAGACAAGTAGACACACTTTCTCTGGACTGACACACATGCCGACAAAAACTGTGGTGGGAACATCTGCAAAGTGGATTTTGTTGAATGTCCTGTTTGAACACTATGGAAGTAATTTGCAGATATGTGCCATACTAATTGGAAAAATATTTCTGATTGTACTGATTGTGCTCTTTTATGGCCAAGGTCCCTTAACTCCTGGCTAGTCTTTTGGCAGTGTATCACATTTGTACCCTGGCATAACCAGAAGACAGTGCTGCCAGATAACCAAGACAATGCTGCCAGATAATGTCATATTCCTTGAATGAACAGCTTAATTGGGGCTTAAGCTAACCATTAGCAGAGAGAGCTACTTTAATTCTGGTTTAGCCTCTTAACCTGGGTTGCCGTTAACTATCTGGTTCACAGCACTTCACAAAGTGATGCAAGCATCCCGAACTACTTCTTAATGTTTCGTTTTCTTTGTAGAGACAAAAGGGCTCTTTGTAGTTTTGTGGGAAGACATGTGGAACATGTCATGTATTTGGTGTCAGGATGTGTGTGTATCGCTTCCGCAACCACCCCCACCTCACTTCATAAATTACTCACGAGTGGAGTTTGGGCAGGTTGGAGCAGAGGAACCAGATAGATAGAAGGAGGGACCGTGGGAGTATTGTAGCTCAGCACAGCACCGTGATGATGCCAGGCTCCGTGGGCCTCACCAGAGGCTATATGCCTTACCAAGATCCTGTTTACAGTCAGCCAAAGAAGCTGCCAGCCACCCATTTCCATAACGCTGCCTGCGGTCCTCTGCGGAAACTAATTTCTCTGTGCCGGAGATGCGCCATGATGCTGCCTGCTCTGTGCCTCTCTCACTTTGCACTTGTGTCTTGTGTTTCTCTCTTTTGTTTCCATCTGTTTACCTCCCATCTTATCTTTCCATCATTACTTATTTGCTGCCTCATTTTCTTCATCTCCCTCTAAACTCATCTTTTCTTGTTTCAGCCTTAACGACTGAATTCTGTTATTTCCAACTAACTCAAATCATTGATTGCTGCCATTATGACCAGTATGCAGTTCAACATATAAGTTGAATATAGTTTGAGTTATAGTATGAGTTTTTATTATATTTTAATGTGTGGATGGCACCCCTGCAACAATTCATCGACTAATCCATTAGTTGCCAACTATTAAATCAATTGCCAGCTATTTTGATAACAGATTAATCATCTTAAGTAATATTTAAACAATCTAAATTCTCTAAATCTTAAGTGTGGAGTTTTCTTTCATCCTCTTTGACAAACTGAAAATCTTTGTGTCATCTGAGGACGTCATCTTGGCCTTTGGGAAACCCTGATAAATTTTTTCTTTTAAAATTTTTCTGACATTTTGTAAATTAAACAAAAAAATCTGTTAATCAATAAAATATCCAATAGATTAATCAACAATGAAAATAATGAACGGCCTCTACTCTACCTGTCTGCTGGGATAGTAGGACGGTGTGTATTTGTGTGTCAGACAGACACAAATAGATGTATTTTACATATAGACGTGAAAATATTTATTTGATGTTTTTTTATGAGGGTAGTTACTATTTTACATCATTTCACTGTTTGCATGGTGTCATCTTCCATCTATGTGTATGTCAGTGTGCCATGTCCACTCCGCTGTGTATTTACGGTCATGTTTCTACATTCAGACACATCTCTGCGTGAGCCTGCCATCTCCAGCTTTTCCCCTTGTTCTTTTCTGTCATATGTTTGTGCAGATTTTTTTTCTGACTTCAGCCACTTGTGTACTTGCCATGTTCCTGTGCCTGTACATCAGTGAGCATCTGCTCTTTCAACAAGGTCCCTATGGCCTCAAATGTCAGACCAAGCAGCTGCCAGACAAGTGCATTGTGCAGCAGGCTTGTGTTTCGCCTCCTCCCATCCCTCCACTTCTTGTTCTGTGATGTTAACTGTGATTGAAAGTAAGTAGGCAGCAGCAAGTGGAGGAGGGACGAGGAGAAAGGTCTCTGCTTTTTAGAGAATTGTATGCTTGCAGTTTGGAGCAGTGCTGCTTTAGTTTTGCTTAGAGCTGAGTTGTTCTCCAGGGCTTTTTGGTCAGGTGGGGGGAGATGTTCAGTTGTGCATTAGGAACGGCTTCCTCTCCCCTGTTGTGTGAAAGACCAGGGCAATGGGAAGCCATTTGTAGGTTGTCCATATTGGGGTCCATGTACTGTAGGGTGTCAAGGGAAAAACAATGTGTGCGTGTGTGTCTCAGTGTGTATGTACTTGCATACTCTTGAATTTGCTTGTATATGCTCTTATATACCTTACACAAGTCTGCACTTGCATTGTACCATTTTAAACAATGTGGATTCCCTGTTGGACTTAATAGTATAGATGGTGCAACAAGATGTCACAGGATGCTTGTTTCAGAGTGTATGTGGCCTTGTTCCATAGATCTCAGTGTGTGTGAGCAAGTAGTCGTGGGATGGGAGCACTGAAGCAGAAGAGATGGAGGGCGACGAGACAGGCAGGTACGCCCCAGGAGGGGCCTGGGGGGCAGCAGGCCAAGGGTAGCCCCTCTAGCTCCCTCCCAGCATACTCTGCTCTGCTCTCAGACACTACTATTGATTTGTCCAGCAGATAAGACCACAGGTTAGCTGCTCTACTAAGTACTGCTCTTTTCACCTGCTTTTGCCTGCCAACAAAGACTGGACACCGGTTCCATTTGATGTCAGATGACGTTGTTTCCTTAGCATTACTTTTTCCAGTCACAACACACACCACTTACTTCTTCCCTCGCTGGCATAAAGCATGTATAAACCATCAGGGGGCACTGTGAGACTCGCTCTTGCGACCCAACCCAAACCTGGCATACTTCTCCATTGTCTTCTCCTGAGGCTGTCGGATATAAGTTCGCAGCTGTGGCGGGTCCACAAGCTGTGAGAAAAGGCACTTTAGTTGTCAATCAATCCTCCACCTTCATCTGAGGATCCCAGAAAGTCGAATTTCTGTGTTAATTCAAGCCTAAAGTAGATTAGTCCAAACAGCAGCTTGAAATTGTGCCTGTACTTTGCTATATGTAATCAACATGTGCAGCGAAGTGTAAAGTTTGAACCTGACAGATGTAGATGGAAGCCAAGGCAACTCTTGATCAGCTTAAGACAGTTCATCTCATTGCCAAGCTCTTATGTGATCGGAAGTCAGTCGGCAGTACCTCAGTGCTCACTGACAGATGGATGAATCGAGTCTTCAAAAGGCTTCATCGGTGACACAACATGAGCCGAGCTTCCTGGAGGACTCTGAATTCTGAGCTGTCACAGGTGGCAGATGAGATAAAGCTACTATGCTGCTCTGCTTGTTTCGTAACATAACCTAACTCATGTTGAGAAGAAAATTGGCACCTGCTTGACATCAATTAAAAAGCAGTTTCTGAGATGTGAGAGAGGGTTGTTGTAACACGTCTTGTATTTTTAATTAAAACAACCTCCTCTGAGTCATCATCAGCTTTTCATGTGTCCGAAGTCAGAACAGGTGTGCAGGTAAGACAATGAACAGTGAAGAAAAGGAACACCGCATGGGTGTGGATGTAATTCAACTTCCCACGCTTTAATTGCAAGCTAGTATGTATTTACAAGACATTGCAACATGCTTTATCATTGTTAATCAGAAAACTGCAGTGTAGGACAGCATAATACCAGCTCGTCATATGGTTTGTTTTTCTTCTAGCACATAGTTGCATGTCATTTATCATGGCAGAGAGCCAGACCTTTTAGTGTGTGTTAAACTGGTTCTCTCTTGGATGAGAAATGGAGGCTATTACCAGCAATGTCAGCTATAAGAAACAAAATGCTTACCAAGCTGAGGGCTGCCTGCAAAATGTAACTGAATGGAACAGGCATCTTCAATGAATAGTTTTGAATGGTTGTGTGTTTAAACTCCAAGTTTGGTGAAATGAGCGTTACAATTTATAACTTTCCCAGTGAACTGCTTAGAGAATGCAGAGTTTCTAATGTATATTACAGTTGTACTGCATATATATTTAATCACATTGTTTTCAAGGATTATCCAGAGCAGTCAAATGTCATCACAGCAGAGAACACATTTAACAAAATGAATACAAACTGAAATCAATACACTGATTTCCATTTATTTTGACTTATCAATGTCGAATTTAAATGTTTCGTGGAAAAGCACCTCAACTCTTAAAGCAGTGGTTTATACCAGGTTAAATCCTATTTAGCAGAATTTTTCAGGTGAAGTTCAGGTGCATCTCTTAAAAACAACAAAATAAGCAGTGTGTCAAGAGGGCAATAATTTAGAGCAAAACATCTAACACAACATATAACAACGTAACAAATTTATACAACTAAATTTATACAGTTATGGCATACTGGGCATTACGGTTACATAACATGCAACCTTGTTTGACCCTGTTTTCATAACTGTCATTGTGTCTGCCACCTGTACAGAGATTGATTGATATATTAATCTGTGGTAAACATGTAGAGGTGCTGCCAGCTGCATAATTAAATATGGAAGATGCCTTCGACTTGCACACAAAGAGCTCCTGCAACATTTCAACCTTCCACCCCATGCCTGGGCTCTCATAGCTGCAGCTGTTTTGCTAGCTACCAATACCACTTACCTGCAACATGAACGGGGAGGACAGCGACTAATTGCAGGGACAAATGTTCCCGACTGCGGGGTTTGCAGTTGTCTGGGCCCGGTCCAGGCCCTGTTTATCTCAACCTCTGTTGGCAGTCATACACACACCACACACGCTATGCTCTGATTTAACCAGAGGCAAAGCCCCCGCCAACCCCCACTCTCTCTCATCAAAGATTCATAAAGGCAAGGTTCTCAATGATTTTCTGTCTCTTCCCGTATTCACAGCTTGTTGTCCTCACCCTCCCTGTCTCCTGCCAGTCAGACAGCGGAAGTCAGGCGGAATTACGGCTGAAGTGGCCGCTGGCTCCCAGTGTGTGTGAGTGTGTGTATTTGTTGTGTGTATGCTTGCACTGGTAAGTATTAGGTGGAGACACAGGGGTAGCACTTGGGCAGTAGGGCAAAGGGACAAATGGACAGAGAGACGTCGATGGTGTACTAAAAATGAGTCCCCATGCAGGGAAAGGAGTTAGACCCCACCCTGTCTTCTTTTCCCCTCATGCACTCCTTCCGCTGTTCTTTGTCTTCCCCCTCAACCCCTGAGCCCTGTGCACGGTGGCAGCTTCCACACTGGATCTAAAACTAGCTCAATCAGAGCCCCAGTCACCAGGCCCAGGGCACACCATCTGTAGCCCTCGGAGTCCTTCCGTGTGTGTGTGTGTCTGGTTGTGTGACTATGTTAGTGTGTGTTTACCTCCTTATTTATGTTTGTGTCCATTTGCGCGCAGGCTTAGAAGCATGGGTGTGTGTGTGTATGCGCGTCTGCGAACTCAAACCACCGTGCCTCAGCCTGTTAGTCTTGCTACTTACCAGGCTTAGCCAGATGAGGGCCACTCAGCCCGGATCTAATTCCTTCGACTCTGGCAGCACTTCACTCCTGGCTCTTTTTGCCTCTCAAGTGTGCATCTGTGACCTTGGCTGACATCAGAGGGGGTTAAACTGTGGACTTGGAGATGCGGCCACAGTGATTGAGTTGTAAGCTAGTTTTTGGATCAGAGCTTCCGTGCCGCCATCTGGGCTTCTGTGAGGCTCAGAAAGAGGTTATCCCTCTCTTACTCCCCACAGCTGACCCTGGATCATCTGTAACGGCAGAGAATTTAGTAAGAAGCATCCTCACTGGGATAGGTAGTGCAGAGCGGGGATGTTTGTGGAGTGGAAAAATCATTAAGAGAGGAAACTAATAAAGAGAGCTGATCTTTGTTACCACTTCAGATGTAATCCCTCAGTTTTTATTATGCTGAGCTCTGCTTATGGCTTTTGTCTTATTGTTGTCTTTGTGGCAAACAAGCTAAGCCTGTGTCACCTTCGACTTGGACTTTTTTTTTACTCTTTACTTTACTAAGTGTCGGTATGACAAAGGGTTGGGCTCAAGGAAACACAGTTCTCAGTTATTTAGATCTTATAATTATTGCATCAAGTCCTGACATTGACACAACAAATCTAACACTATTAAGTACCTGTTAGACCACAAAGCCTCTTTTAACACCCGAAACATGTTTCAGTGAGTGATGAACACCTCCACCTAAAACTTTTTCCCAAACTCATCTGCATAGGCAGGTACATACTCACACCCACACACACCATTATACTGCATTCCCTGGCTTGCTGTGTGAACCCTTTGCATCCTGTTCGGTGCAGTGCCTCAGGGCCTAGCCTGGCTGCTCTTCCAAACAAATTGCTGGCTGTTCACAACGTTTTAAATGCTGAGGCCCTTTAATTACACTATTTACTTAATAGGGTGAAACAAAACTCGTGTTCACGCAGCAGGAGTACCAGGTGATGCAGAAGTTCAAACACCTGGCAGAAAGCGCTCCTCTGGCACGGACGCACAGCATTCACATGTGTACGCATGAATGCACACACACCCACACACTGTGTTACAAATACTACAGGCTTCTTTCATGCTTGGATAAGAAGTTAACTGAGTTAACTATATACCCTGCCTGACATTGTAAACACTCAGTTTTTGTTGACTTTTTTTGCTTTGCTGTTAACCATGTGGGAACATCATCTCCTACTGTGTGTCACTCCTTTGTTTGTCATGCTAAAAATGTTCATAATAATCATGTAAATCAAGTGCTCAGCTTTTGCTGTTTGTTTTACAAGAACGTCCTGTTGATTGCCATATAGCCTACACCTGACCCTGTCCAATTTATTGGGTTTAAGATTTATGACTGCTTCAGCGAGGTGTGTTTACTATCACTGGTTTGCTGAGCCTATTATGTGATCTCATCATGACAAGCAGAGTCAACAATGAGGTGACTTTTTGTATGCAGTTTGAACAAAATGTCATATTTATTCAAAGACGTTTCCTGCTCTCGAAGAGTTGCTTGTTTGTTCCCATGCTTTGTTTAAAGGGAACAGCTAATTCACTGTCTCTTTTTTTCTCCTTGTAAAGCGGTTTAATATACACATTTCTGAAACCCAATATCTGTTGTGCAACAGTTTAAAGCTTCTATCTCACAGTTTTGCTTTACACAAAGGCTTCAGAACTTAACACCACATCCCCTGGAGCTGGAAGGATGACTTGTAACTAGGCAATTTAAGTTACAATAGACTATAATTAGCCGGGCCAGCTTGACCCCGCCATTGTCACCTGAAGACAGGTGGGAATTGTGCCTGCGTTGGATCGACCTTATCATGTGACTGGGGTCAGGTGTCGTCCAATGGCTCGGCTGTAGTGCTGTCGAGGCAAGCCTCATCCATCACCAGCTTTATTGCACCATTCAGATGATGCCCACAGGGCACTAACGCTTGGCCAGGAGGGAGGGAGCCTGCGATGAGGGGGAGGGATAAGGGTTAAAAATGATCGTTTTACAAGATCACTCTCAGCACAACAAGTTTTCACAGCAACGGTATGCCATTGCCCTGAAAAACTAAGAGTTAGTGCTCCCAACGCCACATTAACCATCTTCCTGATTTCCTAACAGCAGATTTACAGCCTCCCAATACGGAGCTGTGAAAAAGTGCAATCACTCGCAGGCTCGTAACCTCTTTACCCTCGCCATCAAGTCCTCTTATTGCTCCATTTTCTCTCCTGGGCTTTATAAATAAATAGCGTCATCAGGAAAAACTTCTGTGTCTCTTCAGAACCAGCTCTAATTAGTTTTGCCTGTATAGATAAAAATGTTTCACTCTGGTATTTGGCCACGTGTGTCTCGTTTGGGACGCTGAGTTGAGCTAGGCGGCCGTCCCTGTTTAGCGTTATCCTTGGGGTGTTACTGACAAGGCTCAGAGTAAACTTTTTGTTGTTTGTTTTTGTTCTTGCACTTTTCTTTTTAAGTCAGCTGCTCCTGTTGAACAATCCTGTAGGCTGGCACAGGTGGCTAGTGGGCGAAAAGCCACAGCCCCTTTCATTCCTCCCCAGTCAGCCTGGAGCACACACGCATAAACTCTCTTTCTCTGAAATGCACACACACACACACACACACACACACTCTCACTCTGACTCTTTCTCTCTCTCTCTCTCTCTCTCTCTCTCTCTCTCTCTCTCTCTCTCTCTCTCTCTCTCTCTCTCAGACATAGACTCATGAACACACACAGACCCAGAGCCTTAGGGGGTGATCTGTCTCTCCACCCCTTGTCGGAAGAGTAAACGGCCAGGAGGGCCCTATCTGTTTGTCCTTTTCCTGCCTCTTTTTTTATTAGAACCTGATTGCATTTGAACAATAGTTGTCTGCTCGTAAATTTTGCGCCTGTGTTGACATTAGGCCACATTCCATCCCGTAGCCTGAGGAGGAGAAGGAGCAAGCCGGGGTGTTCGGTAATTTGTTACGCTGTTAAGCACCTAATGGACGTCCACCTGGTTTTTGAGAGCAGTAGCTGTAGTTCAGGGGCTTGCCTCCTTTGCACTTCCAGACTGCAATAGTGTTTTATTGCTTCCAATTATGAAGGCTGTTTAGAGGCTACCTTGCTTTGTGTGTGTTTTTCTGTTACATCTGGTTCACCCTGCTCTAGACGGGGCAGCCAGCCAGACCACATCAAACGCAGGGTGTGAAGCAGGCAGAGACTGTGCAGGTACAACGAAACTTCTCTGTTCCTGCCGTAAGAATCCAGCTAACTCTATTTACAGCACTGCAAACGCACGGTCCTGTGTTTCCAACTGGCTGGAGATGCCAATAAAGAGCCTTATTTGTTTCATGTGGTTTAATGAGCAGTCCAGACTGCAGCTGGCAAGAGGGAGACCTCACAGAGTCTGAGGAAGGGGTTGCCCCACCCAAAGGTACCCATGCTCCCTGGCAGAATCATTGTTCCCAGCAGCAGCAGCAGCAGCAGAGCCATGGTGGCACGTGGGTGGGTGGGTTGGGGGTGTTGAAAGCACCACGCGGCAACCACCTCGTCTCCTAACCCCCCACCCCCCTTGCTAATGCATTTTTGCGTGGTTTCCACAACCATTAATTAAAGGGGAAAAGAGTGCATCAGATGTTAGTTTTATTAGCCCAGGCTCCTTAGAGGGAATCAAAATGAAAGGAACATATGTCATGCATTTGATGATGCCCCCTCCCTCTCTGTTTCTCTCTCCACAATTGCCCACCTCGCACACTCACAAAGTGTACAGTCAGCAGCTGTCTGCAGACACAATAGCATTTGATTGATCCTGAGGAAACGGTTAAGACGCGGCCCTGCCCACGCTTTCTTCTTTCTGGCTGGCTGGCTCACATTCTGCACCACTTTACATTTAACACTGAATGTGGCAGTGATTGGGATAATAGGAGTTGGGGATGGTGGTTGGGGATCTGAGGCACCGTTCAGGCTCTAATGAGGACAGCCCTCTGAGTTCACAGGACCCTCGGAGTCCCGTGTGGTGTAAGTTGAGATCCAAACTTCACAGGTTGGGCCTTGTTCTGAATGTCTCCCTGTTATACTGCCCTTTCCACAACATCTCTAATATCTTGCACAACACAGTAGAAAGATAAGTATGTAGATAAATGCTATCTGTCTGTCTTTTTCACCTTTTATATAACTGCATAACATACAAAGACAGATGTGCTCAATCATTCATTTCTTACACAGTATTGCATATACAGAATGTACATGGATAATATACTTCTTTCTTTCTTCTCTCTCCTTGGGACGTGATTGCATGCCTTACCTTCAGGGGCAGGCTGATTTATGAGACACATGCCTGTTTTTTCATGACTTGTTTGATTGCATTCTCAGCTATCGGGCACTCAGGCTGCCAAAACCATAAAAATTCACACCTGCACAGAATTTCTAGAGAGTCAGATGAAGCACAGCCAGAGCACGAGGAAGCAGGTGATCTGAGGTATTTTGCTTCCCTTGATCAGCACAGGCGTATAATACAGATCAAAACTGACACGGATGATTGATTGATGTTCATTGTACCTTTATGCAAGCTTTATTTTTTGGTACAGTTTAGATACTGTGTAGGGCACGACACAGACTTTGGAGATGATTCTCAGTGCACTACCCATGCTCATATTGTTCGGGTAGTTGTAGTCACAAATTTAAAAAGTCATCAACATTAGTCTACTTTTGAATGTTTTGTAACTCAAAACTTTTTTTTTAACTTCTCATCTATAAACACAGTGTATAAGGTAGATTTGCAAAGTGGATTTTGGGGACATGTTTAAATGAAGGGGGATTGATAAAAATGATATTAGCATTTTTTAAGGTATCTTTGGCTGTTTCATGCATTCAGAGGAACATATTGGTCATTTGCATGACTTTCACATAAAACAGCTGATAAGTTTAGACAAGGTATCTGGCATGTCCTAAAATAATGTCCTGAGTCAAGCAGCCCAAGCTGTCTAGTCCCATGTGGTTACAAATGACCTCGTATAGCAATAATGCAATAAGTGTTGTCTCCTCTCTACATTCTCTGGGTTCTTTTTCACTTGACCTGACACAATTGTGCATTTATCAGTGTAATTGCATGAGTCGGAAGCACTGATGTTGTCTATTAGGCGGATTTCCATCCTGTTAAGAGCAGAGGGCCTTTTAATGTATGGCCCTGCTTGAGTGTACTGCTACACAATTACACACTGGCCAGAGATTGAGTGGACTGATGATGCTGATGATTGGGATGGTTGGGATGGAGGTGATGGCAGTGATGATATTGGACCACCCTGCACCATTCTAACAAGCCTTTCAGAGAGAGTCTATGAGTGAAACAACAAAGTGAAACCGAGGTTAATCATTTTATTTACTCGTTTTTCTCTCTCTCTCTCTCTCTCTCTTCCCCCTACCTCTCTCTCTCCCTCTCCCTTTCCTTTCTTTAACCAAGTGATGGAGCCCGGACCATGGAGCAGGGGGGGAGGAAATCGATGGGGAGCGCATTACAGTAAAACGTATTGATTAGGAGACCTGCGAGCAGTGTGTTGGTCGCGGAGATGGTGGAATGATGCAATGCTTAAAGGAATTTATCCTTTGACTTTTACATTAACCTTTTATTGACTGCTTTGCCTGTCCATAATTAACACTCACTTTAGCTAAAGTGGTTAGTTTGAGCGCAAAGGGGGCTCCGGCCCTTATTGCAGCTAGGGCCGTGGAGCTCCCGCCCCAGCCGCAGTTCAAGTGCACTGTGCTGCATGGAGGGAAAGGCCTCTGTGGAATAGAGGCGATAGAAGCCTAGATACCTTTCACATTAGCATACCATTTGAGCGGGGGCCTGCCAGGCTATAAGGTTTCAGGGCAAATTGAAATGAGTGATTGTATTGCCAATCTCTCTTGACCGAGCGCCAGATGGGATAGTTAGGCCCATATCTGTCTGGGGTTAATCCATTGGAACAGCCTGGACTCACAAACACATTCTCTCCCTCTTTAACCCCCCCTATCCCATCCACACACACACGCACACCTCTTTGTCTTTGACCTTAACTTTAAGGTGGACTGTTCTGCCATGGGAAAGTCTTTTGGTGAGCCTTGTTTGTACGCCACCTTGGCTTACACAGAATTTCTAGCAAGAGCCCTGGAGAGCTTAAGGCACCTCGCTTGATATTGACTTTTTGTTTGGTTCCATTTTAGCAGTCAAGGGACGGAACTCTGTGAACAGTGGTAGACTGTGTAAAAGTGTGTGCTGAATTACCTTCACTATATTATCTTTGATAGTCTTCCAGTCTTGATATCTTTTATATCTCTGGTAAACCAGGAGCCTTCTATTTGCAAGCTAATGTTGCAAGATCCCTTGTCAAATAAATGCAGCAGCTCAATTGAAAGCAGCTAGTTGGGTTTTATGGTATGTAGCCTTCCATTATAAGTCAGGGCAGCAGAAAAGAGGCAAGTGTTTTCTCTCATAGCTCTACTGCATGAATACTTAATCGGACCAAATCAAAAGCCCGGGTTCCCTTGGCCTATGGTGTCCTCAAGCTGATGTCAGCAGAACCACACAGTGTATATGTGTGTGTGTGTGTGCTGTCTGGGTCAGTTTGCACTCACACACTCTGTAGATATGTATGCCAGCCATGTCCTCCTCCTCCTCCTCCTCCTCCTCCTCTGAAGTGGTGCTTCCTTTAATTCGCACCCTAAATAAATGATGAGAACATTTAAACACACGGCTCGTCGCAAAGCCCCAAGGTCGCCTAATCGTATTATTTATGAAGTGATGTGCTACATAATGGTACTTAGTGCATGTTAACAGATGCTATTATCAGGCCCTGATCCAGAGCGCTGAAGATATATTGGACAGTGGATGTTAATGCTGCTCCTCACCACCATAATGCAGCAGCTCTTTAAAGGGCTAACCGCACCAAAATGCAGCACTTAGGCCGAGAGCCAGTCGAACATTAAGTGGCTCCAGTGAAAATATATAACCACAAATTGTGGCAGCCCCCGGCTGTCCCCTGACAACTTTAACATCCCCTCGTCTCATCCATAACCGACCCCCATATCCTTCTCTTCGGCTTTCTGTGCCCTCTCCATCCCTTCCTTCAGTCGCTGGCCACAAGGTGGTGGTGGTCGTGTGTGTGTTTGTGTGTGTGTGAGGGGCTTGTTTGAGGTTTTTTTGGGGTGTGGATAGGGTAAAGAGATATGACAGGACAGACCCTGGCATAATGACTGAGTGGGGAATATAACTGGCCTTGTGGCTGTAGAAGGAAATTCTTGGGTCACTACTCACAAGCACACATGCACACACTACACACACAACATACAAAATGCCATCCTCCACATCTCCCTCTTGCACCTCCAGGTCAGGGGTCACTCTCATCTGTCAAGAGGCAGAGGGAGGGCAGATTTACACTGACAGCAGAGAGCAACACAGAGTCACAGCAGTAAATATTTACACAGGTCTGACAAAAGATGTGGCTAAGGTCTGTGGGGGCCCCCAAACACTGTAGAAATTACAACTTACCCCACATTATTAATCATATAAAAATCATGCAGTGACACGAAGAGGCTGGATTTCTCACTGCTCTGTCATGATTGCAACAACAGAGAGTGATGTTCTTGTGAAAGCATCCTGCTGTGTGTGCCTGTATGTTTGTAAGATGAATGGGGCATTAATCATGATACATGATATCATGGTTTCTCATCACCGTATCACTGTTGCTGTCATTTATGGCTTTAGAAACACTTTCCTGACATATGACTTTCCCCTTTTTCTCTCAGCTCCATTCAGTTCAATGAACTTTACTGGCTCATACGTTTTTAAGTATTTCTTCATTGCCAAGGCAAGTAGAAGTTGCCTAAAGAAGAATTATTTAAATGTCCTATAAAAAAAAACTATCTGGGATATACTATCCGAAGCATCTCAGATAGTATATCTGGAATGCTTGTTCCAAGAAAATATAATGGTTTAGTCTTTAAGTTCATACTGACAAACTTACTCTCTCCTATCCTGGAGGTTGTAGTTGGATACACTGTTATTAGGTGTCATAAAAAGAAGAGGAAACACACAAGCCTTCTACCTTCCTTACCTTTTAGTCAAGCATACAATACAGATATGTGTTTAGAACAGATTTAACACACATGCACACATATTATTGACTAAACAGCTTGATATTTGTGGGACAGACTCCTTTAGATTATTCATCAGTCAATACAGAAAGACCAGATAAAAAGTTCCTAGTTTATCTTTACCAACAACAGTCACGCTGTTGTCCACTAGCACTAGTTAGAGTGTGTGTACTTGTATTACTCATGTTGTAAGGACATAAATCTTTTGGTTTAGGTGAATTTTGGCAAGTAGTGGGTAGGGATACATTAATGGTAGTCCTCCAGGAAATGAATGTATGTCAATATAATGTCACCTGGAACCAGGAGTTGTGACAGTGGTGCCTGTTGCAGCTGTAGCAGGGTAAAAAACACTAGTGGAAAGTTTTGTGAGTGAGTTGAGAAGTGTGCCCTAATGTTGATGAGTGTCCACCAGTTGGTTTTGATGGGAGGGAGGAGTTAATGGGTTTGTTTGTTTCCTGTGTCCTGTCGCCTCAGGTGCCACTCGAGTCTGGCCCAGACATTACCCCCTGAGGAGGCCCCAGTGGACCGGCCCTTTTGGGGTGTGGATGACCCCAGCATGCCTCTGCCCTTTGATCTGGCTGACATCATCAACAGAGTGGAGTCACTGCTCTGGAGGTGGGCCCAAGATGCTGAAGTGTGGAAATGTGCTTAATTACACATTGCATAGATATATATCTATATATGTGTATAGCCCATGCAGCATGCATCCATTCACAGGTGACTAACTTGTCTTGTCATTATTTCGCTATGGTTTACTGGACAAATTATCATTTCTTAATAATGTCTTACATAAATACACACAGGCACATAAATACTGAAGTAATTATTTACAGACCAATGCGTGAACAGTCAAATAAGAAATGTAAACAGAATCTTCCATGCTTCGCACACCAAGTGACAAATGTGGAAAAGCTGTCCCAAGGCATAAGCAAACTAAATGGCTACTTTGGGCCCAAAAAGGAAACATGAAATAAATAAATAACTTGAAATGGCTTATTCAATCCAGTATCAGTTTTTCAGCTTTGGGAGCCACTCAAAATCTGCTCATGTCTCCAAAAATGTTTGGCCTGGCCTTGCCACTTCATTTACAGATACACAAACCACGTGCAGACATCTGTTTTTACACATATAGTACTTTACTTAAACACTGAAACTGCTCAGCAAGTCTTATCATAAAATCTACTAGTTGATATACAGTGGTCAGCCACAACAATAAAACCACTGACAGGTGACATTTACAACACTGATCATCGTGTGACAATACAAGGTTCTGCTGAGAATCCTTGGGTCCTGGAATTCTTGTGGATGCCACTTTGACATGTACCACCCACTTAAATATTGGTACAGACCAAGCACACCACCCCATGGCAACGGCACTCCCAGACGGCAGGAGAATGAGCCCCAATGCAAAAACTGCCCAGGAATGACTCTGGGAGCATGAAAAAAGTTCCTAAGGCATTGACTTGGCCTGCAAACTCCCCAGATTCCAATATGATTAAGTATCTGTAGGAGAAAAGGCCCAGTCCACGGAGGTCCCACCCTGCGACTCACAGGACCCAAAGATCTGCTGCTAGCTTCCCAATGCAAGACACCATAAGACATCCTCAGAGGTCCTGACAATGGGTCAGAGCTGTTTTGGCAGCATGAGGGGGATCTGCACAATATTAGGCAGGTGGTTTTAATGTTGTGGCTGATTGGTCAACTTGGTCTTTGTAATGGCCAATACATGAAGTTGGACATTGTCTTCCTATTAGTCAAACATTATCACAGTGTGAATCATGGGCCCCTCTGGGCCTCTTTGAAGGCATTTCAGCTTTTTGTTGTGACACAAAAAGGCTGTGCGTGATCAGTATACAAACTCAAACCATCTTTCACATCCAAATTAGGCTTAAAATTACATCTCAACCTTAAGTTCTCTTTATAAGAGGCCTCACACTCAGTCATACATGTGATAAAAATAAAAAGACAAAGGGACATTTTGACCATCATGTATTTCTTTTTTCTTCTCCAACAGGATGTGAGGGATGGAGAGAGGAAATGAGAGGGAAATATAAGAAAAAAACCCACCAGCTTTTATGAATGGTCCCCACATTAGCTGAGGGGACAGACCACTGGTGATACCTCTGTCGTGATCCCACCAAGATTGATTTTCTTTTGATTGGGGCATCTACATCTCCCCCCCTACTCCACCCTCCACTACCCCAGCTGACTCCGGCATCTCAGCCACCCCAACTTGGATTTGGCTGGAAGGAAACCAGACCACAACAGTAGATCCAGAATAGTGCTTCAGTAACATGCTAACAACGCAAAGCTTAGCGACAAGCTACTAGTGTCACAACGGTCTAACGAAACATATGTGGAACCTGCATTTCAGTGTTAGCATACATTGTGTAACTATTTATTATTTCAGTGTACTCTGTTACTTAATCTCATGTAACCCAGACATGCTTTTATCAATGGATTGACTCATTCTCAGTAGCCACAGTACAGTACATACATATATGCTTTCTACTTGTCACACAGTGTTATAATACAGTATAGAATGGTAAGAAAACTCACTTTGCTCACATGGTATTGCATTCTTCACTTGTGTATAGTGTAACCCCTTTATTGTGTTCAGAACTGGAAAAAAGCCTGAAGAGACCAAAGAAAGATTATGATAAGAAAGTTATGAATGTCACCCAATGGAGAACATGAAGAATGTGTTGTTAAGTGTTTATGGTGCAGTGGTGTGCTTGTGCCATATTGATGCGTGACAGTGTGTATGTGTGTGTTGTGTGTGTGTGTGTACATTTAGCCATTTGAATATACATGTGATCAGTCGCTGGCCTGTGTGTTTGTGCACGTGCACGTTCGCCCTCCCACATGTCAACAAGAAGGCGCGTGTGTATGAATGTGATAGTGTGTGTGAGCCTGTAGGCTGCCTGCCAGTTGTTTGTTCTCGAAGATGTGCATATGGAGAAACAGAGACTAGCAGCGGGGCCCCTCTGCCTCTGCTCTGATGAAAGGCAGCGCTGATAGAATGACCCGGAACACAACCGCCGTTTCTCATAATTACAGCTGTTCAATCGCTTTTAATTACTCTTAAAGTGTGTAGAGCACCACATTCCCCTGTAATGCTGCAGGCCATCCGAGAGAGCGAGAGAAAGATCCGGCGCTTCTGACAAAATCCACTTTCAAAAAAGCTAAAAAGGGTGGAAAAGGGGGCCGACGTCAAAGCAGTGTAGCAGCCCTCCTCGTTTGATTTATTTCTCTATCTAGTTCATGACGAAGTAGAGATGCTGTTTACTATTAAAAATGCAGAATGCACTCCTTTTTTTACTTCTGAAGTTTTTTCCAAGATGTTAATGGTTGCCAAACGCTGTTCTTCTTGCTTCTTCTTTTGCTGCGCCTTTGTTGTTTGTTGTTGTCAGAGAGATTTGTTTGTAGATCGGCAGTAGCGTTGACTTGTTTGAATCACTCTGTGCTCCCTGCGCCACAGCTTGTCTGTCTGAAGCAATAGGAATGGCAGTAAATAAAAAAACAGTGTTTTATCCAATGACCTGCATCTTTCTCATTTTTTAAATTCCTGGTGGATAACACTCATATAACAGGTACAGAAGTTTATTCATAAACGTGTGTGTGTCAGTTTACATGTTGATTGACTATATTTCTCCTAATATTTTTGACATGACCTTTGACCCAGCCAACCAAAGCAAACCTGTGTCTCCTTATCCTCCCACTGTGGTGAAGGTGAGCATTGTGCTCTGAAGTAGCCTGTGAGTCTTCATCTAGATAAATAGGACAGGCAAAGATCCCTTATTTAGTGGTGTAGCTCACTGGCAGGAACATGCACAGTAAAGCATTTCCAAATGAAGTTGAAACAAAGAACCCTGGTAACTGTTAAGTCTTTGTGTAATACATAAGTACGTACATCTAATTATCTGTCTTAGTAATTTTTTTCTTCTTTTTTTTTGGCCATCTGCTTCTTGCTTCAAACTTCAAAGGAGCAAGCTGGATTAGCAGAGCAAACATCTCCTCCGACAGCTTGATTGATAGATTGATTGATTGAGTGATGTCACTCCCTGTAATGAAGTGCTGGCTAATATTCTGCATGTCTCTCCAAAACCTCAACTCCACACTCTTCACCAGCCGCCATCCCACAGGTCGCGTATGTTAACTACTTCCTGTAGTGGCTGAGTGACTGAGTGATGGATGAGTGCGGAGCGCTCTCCCCTCGGGGGCCGACTGAAAAAAGGGCCCCCACTTGAAGAGACAATTACACAGCGCTGGTGAGAGCCACAGGTATGCATTGTTCTGACCGGGGTCAGCCGCCAGCCAACCAGCCAA
Organism: Chromis chromis; assembly: GCA_900302755.1. Lineage (NCBI taxonomy): Eukaryota > Metazoa > Chordata > Actinopteri > Pomacentridae > Chromis > Chromis chromis. The sequence continues at coordinate 22,970 of OMNN01019046.1, forward strand.
GCCACCCTCAATTAGGCCGACAATAGGTGCAGGGGGAGATAAAATAACCAGGTGTGTGGTGGGGAAAGGTATCGGTTTGGGGTCATATCCCAGTCAAATGTTTCGGTGTGTGGCTTTAAAGCTGGCGCTGATTGGAGTGTAGGTAAATGATATTACAAAATGGATTTAAAAGTGGTTTTATATCCAGTTTGCAAAGAAATTCTAAAGATTTATGGTGTTATTTTGGTTGACTAATGATTCTGTCAATGGCAGTGAAGGAAAACTGTATTTTATGTTTTGAATCTGAACTTAACCATGATATATTTAGAGTGAAGACTGTACAATTGGGCTTGGTGTATTATCGGTGCATTTACAATACGCTGTAAAAAATGCGTGTTTGGTATGTACAAGAACCAAAACGTGTTAAAACGTCTGTGAGCACGAGTTTGTACAAATGAATAGATGTGTGTAATGTATCTGACTGTGTGTGTGTGCGTGTGTCCAAGGTTCCCTAGTGCTGGCTGGTGTTGGAGGCCCCGGGGCCACAGAGGCAGTAGTAATTGTAGAAGCAGGCAGAAGAGCTGAAGATAGCATCGCAGCTCTGGGGCGGCTGTCAGCAGTGGGACGGGCTGCTCTCATTTGTCACCAACACAGACAAACACCACTCAGCACCGACAAAACATTGACTTGATTGACTACATGTGAAGCAACACAAGCCCTAATGTTTTGCAACTGTTAATTGCACTAAAGGTCATAAAAAAGGCAGACTGAAGAAGTTTCACGTCAGCATAAATACAAGGCTGCACATAAAGTGAGTGCAGCAGTCTGTCACTGTAAATTACAGGAAAGGTTACAGATCCGAACGAACTATATCACTCTGTTTTACTTTGCTGACAGAGATTTTATTTGTGTCTCGTTTGCATTTATCAATGATGAAATGTTTCTGTTAGATGTTAAATAAAATGTCACTTGATAAGACCAAGATGAAATAGCAGTTACTTTGTCAGTCATTCTACCTTGATCTGCATTACTGCTGTTTCATTAATGTAGCTTGATTAATGTGTCAGACAATCAAACAAATGTTTACATTAAAAAGTGCAAAAATTCTGTCTTTATCTATACTATCTAATCCATGACCAGACCAAACCGATTCTCATTGGAGCTGCTAAAATCTGAACTATCTCATCCTGCAGACCAACTGTCCTCTCTCTTAGTAGGTTTATCACAACCGACATGTTCCCCGGCCCCTGGTTCACTTTGTATTAGAGTGGGAGCGAACTGATGGTGAAGTCTTGATGCTGGTGTTGATGCTGTCATGATCCTGGCAGCTGAGCAGCTCTGATGAACAGAGGCTATGGCGTGATGAGTGTGTGTGTGTGTGTGGTTGAAGAGTGTAGAGGGGGTCTTAGGGGAGCGAGGCCTTGCAGATCAAACAGCAGTCTGATCAAATGTAGAGCATGTTTGTGGGTCGTTGCTGTGGCCCCGACTCTAGTGACCAGCAGCCCCAAAATCATGTGTCCTGCAGGACCTCTGTCTCTTTATCTCTGCCTCTCTCGTTTCCAGACTGAAGCGGCTGACCCATTTCTCTCATTCGCTCCTCATTTTAATCTGAGCCTTCCTGTACACTTCGGCTGCAATTTTCCACTCCATCTTCAGTTACATTCCAAACTACAGGATCTCCCCTGAAAGGTCATCTTTGTATCATTTCCACATCAATTTAAATACCATGGCTACTGTAAACAAAACAGGCCAAAGACTGGGAGCTTTTATAGGCGAAACTGCCTGTTCCTTTGTATCATTTGATCTGATAACAGAAATCACCTGGATTGCTTGAGGGCACCAAACACGAGCCAGTTTTGCTTGTTAGCGAACTCTATCTCCTTCATTCCAGCAGATAGAGTTAGATAAATTTAATAGTAACAAAAGGTGACAAAACTTGTGACTAGTGAATAGGAAAGACTGCAAAATGCTGCACTTAATTCCTCCGCTACCCTTCTTTTCTCTAATCTCTCCCACATCACCCCCTCTCATCACTTTCTCACCCTTCACATACACTCCAGAGCAGCGCTGAAGCATCTCTACTCATACCTGTCTCACTCTCTTAGCATTGCGAGCCCTGTTAGCGCCCTGCCATTCATATCAGTGGGATTAAATGGATCGTTTTCCAGCGTTAGCAGCTTCTCCGCCAAGTGGTCTTGATGTCAGGCCAAGCATAATTGAGTCATCTGCATCTCATCTAAAATGGATGAAAGGACTTTTTGATATCGCCAGTACTCCACCCCCTCACACCCCCCCAACACATACACACACACCAAACACACCCAACAGGAGACAGAAAAGGCTTAGGTAGAACAAATGGAGAGGAAGAAGGAGGCCATCAGCTCTTAACCATTACTTAAAGAATGACAACACCAAATGTAAAAATAAAAAACAAAAAGTAAAATAAGATCATCATATGTACTATAGCTTAAACAAGTAAAGATACTTGTTTAAGGGCAGAGTGTGGTTATGGGTAAAACATAGCAGTTTTAGCCATAGAATGTATATAAAGATGGATGTACCCTCCATGATGTGATGGATTTCCTGAGAGCAATTTTGAAGATCAGTGTTTTGGCTCCAGCTGTCGCTTTCTTGGCAGTGCCTGACTCCTCCTAACTCCCGGCTAATCCAAAAATGAGCAATGAGGTAGAGTGTGAGTGGAGTTGAGTCGGTCCATGGACTGTCCTATGATGGGACCAGTTTGTCACTCAAAGCAGCCATACCTAAATTATACATAATTTTAAACCTTAATACAATTTGAATAAAAGAGTTATAGCTAAATTCACCTTCCATACAGTTGACATGAATGGGGAAATTAGCTATAGAGACCAAAACTAGTTTTGTACCAGGCTGTAAACATGCTTAATTCTGCTGTAAAGTTGCACATTTAAACATGAGGTTCTTTGGGGATTTACTCGCTTTTGGGGCCAGCCTCAAGTGGCCATTCAAGGAAGTGCACTTTTTCATTGGCTTCATTTTTCAGCTCCAAAGATGCTAACATTTTTTATGACCATGCTTTCAACATGTCTGTAACTGTAATCTGCATTGCAAAGAACAACACAATATTTCCTGCGTTTACCCCCTACCATTAACACTGGTTGTTTGAAGCTGTTTGCACAAACGACCAGTTTTGCTGTCGTGTTTCTGAAGAGGACCTTTTTTTGTTTTTATTTTTTTTAAACTTGGTAGCGCTAAATGACAAAAAGGAGATCAACGTGACAGTAAATACCTCACAAGTGATGCATTCTACCTTGAGGCAACTGAGGACAAATATGTCAAATTGTCTGCTTTTAACTTTGACGCCAATCAGTTTCATTTCAAATACCAGAGTGTGCTGCTGAGATGCATTTTTCCCCGAGTTTTTGTCAAATTCCCTGTGAGATATTGGATGTAACAAAAGAGGAAGACAGAGACTAATCCTTAGATTTCACTGATTTCAAAAAATGCAGACAAAGCTGGAGATCAAAGAAGGATGTTGTCGAACAAGAAAAAAAGAATATGGCAAGAAAACAAAGGTAAACAGAGTGGTCGGGGTGTAACAATTAGAGTTAGAAGCCAACAGCAGTGGTCTGCACACAGCTACAGTTTAAATCTAGGTTATTAGCGGCATAGGATTGCAGAGACAATCAACTTCATCTCTCTACTACTCTCTCTACCCTGCCATCAAGTTTAATGTATCTCCAGGAGACAAAATTGTGAATATTAGGTCATTCTTAAGATGATTTGATAGGCAGAGTCCAAGCGGTACAGGATGGATATAAGGAGGGAGGAGGGATGGTTTAAAAAGGTAGTATGGGGAGCAGGAGGGTGTGATGTATTCATCAGGCGAGATGCTCACCTTATCTGCTCCAACCTTGAAGATGAATTGCCGGCCAGCCCCGCTTAACACACACGCAAACACACACACACATGACCACACTCACACATCCCCAACGCCGCTGCCCCTTGATTGACAGCTCTTCAAATGAGTGTCTGAGTAGCACTGGGCTCTGGCCCTCCAAGTAAGTGGGCCGTCAAATTACATCCAGGGGACCGGCTGGCCCCCTCTCCCCTGGCAGAGGAGATCTATTTATTTGTCTGTTTATTTGCTTGGTTTAAATATTTGGTGGGGGAAAAATATTGAATTTTTGTCCCCCGGTCAAAGTCCCCTCATATTTAGTTAATAAAGAGCAGAGGAGGTTGTTTGCCCAGAAAAGTGCAGGATAGGGGACTTTATTTAAGGGAGTCCTCAGAGAGAGCTGGTGACCTTCTTCTCATGGAGGAGAGGGCTGTGTACACTGCGCTGAGATTCACTCTCTCTGCCTCCACCAGCCTCTGCGATTGTTCAGTCTATCTGTGTACTCAGACATGTTTCCTTCCCTCTTCCTCCCTGCTCTCCATCACTTTTATTTTTTCCCTTCTTCTTGCAGGACTCGACTCTTCTCTTCTCTTCTCTTCTCTTCTCTTCTCTTCTCTTCTCTTCTCTTCTCTTCTCTTCTCTTCTCTTCTCTTCTCTTCTCTTCTCTTCTCTTCTCTTCTCTTCTCTTCTCTTCTCTTCTCTTCTCTTCTCTTCTCTTCTCTTCTCTTCACCCATCCC
>OMNN01019047.1:5203-22856 GCA_900302755.1 Chromis chromis
TGCTCACTTAATGAAAACGCAGGTACATAATTATGTAAAATCCGAGGCTACATTCATACTAATATGTTTTCATTTTGAAATGGGGTTTTAAAATGTTTTATGTTTCTGCTCTTCCTGGCCTTGTCGCCTTCTATCTAGATCATTGCTTGTGTTGTTCTTTCTCAGATGTACGTCGTTTTGGAGAAAACCGTCTGCTAAATGAAATTGTAACATAAAGTACCATTTCAGAAATAACCCTCTTTTCTACCCTCATGCATGAAAACACAGATTACATGATCATTTAAGTCAGTGCTTCTCAAATAGTGGGGCGCGCCCGCCAGGCGTGTGACCCGGGGAACATGCTTTTTTGTGTAAGACGAGGAAATATGACGACGCGTATGTAGCGCCTGGCTTCGCTGTGACTACGGAGGGAGACGAGGAAACATCAGCGTATTTACTCGGTCTAAAAATGTTGGCAGCGGGCAGCAAGCGTCACTTAAAGACATTTGTTGTGGGATGTGTCTCGCGAAATGTTTTATTCTTCCGAGGGGGGGCGTAACAGAAAATAATTGAGAAGCACTGATTTAAGTACAGAAACACAAAGCAGAGGGTTGGTTGCTGAGCTGTAGAAAATACTAGAGAGTTGAGTAAGGATGGCATTGACACCAAGGTCAGCAATGCACAAGTGATGCTATAGCAAACCACTGCATACACTGCTGGGTAGACCATGACTAATATGTTGATTGGTCAATATTAGCGACAGACATTGGTCTATTACATGTATATTGCTAATGGTGTACATGTCTTTTGACACGCACTGATGAAAATTCTTATTTTTTTTCAGTACATAATGCAGAAAGAGATGGTCAGGGTGATTTGGAAATGGCGTTGTCACATACTTTGGCGAGAAGAGCTGCTTCAACTCCATTGCAGGCATAGTCTCAATACTGTCTGCAGCACATGCAGCAGAGTATACATCACAGTAGATGGTGGTGCGGAGTCAAGCGGTGTCTTCGGAGTAAGTTGTAAACTGGTTTGTGAAATACACTGCCGTAAAGTTATATAAATATTTTTTTTTAAATCATTTTAAATATAACTGTAATACACTGTATGTATATTTGAGTATATATAAAGAATACCAGCCAATATATAATGTTTACTCCCTAAAGATCAGTATCGACCCTAAAAATCCAGTATTGGTCAGACTCTAATTTTATTATTTATGTGTTTGTTTGTAAAATATTAATTAGATGAAAGTTAAATGTCAAGTATACAACAAAGCCACGCTAATACTTAAATTAAATTAACTTCTGGTGGTCAAAAAGTTGAAAAAGGGTAACGTGATGGGGTTGTAAATAATCAGGGCAGACGTGACGGATAAGAAGGCGAATGTAGGCCTCTGTGTCATTGCCCGTTCTGCCCATCCAGACCAAAATGCAATCTCGGAGACGTCAAAACACCCAAATAGCATGGACACTATGCATAAACATAGCAAAAGCTATGAGTTTTAACAACAGAACATATTCGTGTGGATGTGCCCTGAGACTAACATCAAATAACAACGTCAGCCTCCATAATTCAGGACTATGACAAGAATAATGAATGTTACAACTGGAAGAAATGCAGACATGTGGCAGCAGTATTATCAAATGACAAACGTGTTTACCACAGTGTCGCATGCCCACAAGTAGCGAAAACGCAAATCCAGAGGCTCCGGACCTGAAAGAGAAATATAACTGGGAATTATGTAGATAAGTGTGAACCAGTCTAGAAATGAAAGGCAGAGCTGGTTATCTGATATGACTTTCCATCCAAAGCAAACCAAAGCACATCTGAACTCTACGCGTGTTTAGGGTATCAGTCGAAGGCAGCAGCGGCGTGCAGAGGGGGAAACTCATTTCAACTTGAACAGCTTTGTGATTATTCTCCAAGTTCTTTTTTTTTTTTTTTATTCCAGCTCCTTCCAGTCCTCCTGACATCACAACCAAAAGCAAAGACACACTGGTGGCTGTGACTTAGCAATGCATGAATACAAATCGGTTTTGGAAGAAGTACTGCTTTCATTACTCAAAACACACCTTCTCCTCTATTTCAGGTTAATCTACCTCCCAAAAAAAAAAATGAATTTGAGTTTTCGTAGCCAATTTAAGGAAGTCAAATTACATATAAAGCACTTAGTTCAGTGAATAAAATGAAGCTCTGAGTGTGTGACAGCATCCACATGTAACAGTCTCAACAGCTAATGCAAGAAAAAAAGAACACTGATCCGGATAAGGTCCGGTCAAAATCCCAGGGATGGCAGCTGGCTCAACAGCTTAGCCTCCTCACCTTGATGAATATTCCCCTCTTTGAGACCGACTTGTGTTGTTTGGCCTTCATCTTTGCATTGGTAATCATTCCTGTAATTTGTACATGACTCCCTACCCGGTCATGTACATTACGAATGATTGAACATGCAGCACCACCCTGTACACTGATAGATGAGTAATAACAATAATGATGCAGGCTGATGTGCAGTCACTGGAGACGCGAGGCATCAATGAAGAGAAAATGAAAGAACCTGCACATAAGGTTTAAAAAATAGCAAATGTAAAATATGACGACCAGCTGCTCAACAACAGATGCAAATTAAAACAACCCCTTCCTAAAATGCTATTTTTTTTCTACCAGTCTAATTTCTTTTTGTTTTAACAGTGCTGAAGGTGGCTAAAAAAAAAAAAAGCAACGATTACACATTTGAGCCTTGTTCTGCTTTAACCCTGCAGATCAAATGTGATGTTTTTAAGCTTTAAACTACTTCAGGCTTTGACTGCTGATGCCTACACAATGTAATCCCCCACACATGCGATACACAACTTCTAACACTTCGTCTTGAGAAAAATAAATGTGTAATTTCGCCTCATCAACGTTCCTTTAAATAGATGCTAAAAAAGTGCTGAAATTTGAATAACATATCCGTGGGTTTGTAATGTTTTAAAGCAGCAAGTCTTAAGGACAGTGAAGAATTATGATTAGCAGAAGGAGCAATTGAATTTACTTTACCTAAATTTACAGTTTTAAATATACGGTTTATTTTTCAAATAGGGGAAGAAGCATTTGAAGGAAAAAGCTGGCAATGGTCTATCACTTGGTTATGTTCAACAATTCCCCCAAAGCGACCTTGAAAGCATAAATGTTCATTTTCTAAAGAAGCATAATCATTTTCTAAAAACATCTGGGCCCTGTAGTTTTTAGCAAACTTTACTTAAACAGGACTAAATGGTGTATTTGTTAAGGATTACCTTTAGCTGCAGATTAACACACATTTGGTGCTCTTCTGTGTATTTGTGGTCCCAGATCTTTGCATGTGGGATTCGCTCAAAATGAACCACACATTTTGCACATGTTTATGGTAATGAAAGAACATGTTACTGTGTGGCTCAACTGTATGGTTTTTAATAGTCTTAAGACAACAATGGGATTCTATGGCATAGAAGGAAGAACTACAGCATGTCAAGCTTTAGATAAACAGGAAACACTTATTAGCAGGATCAATTGACTATTTTGATCTTTCAAGGGATTTGTTAACTAGACTTGTCCTTTAAATCTGTTACTTAAGTGCAAAACCATCATAGAGAGGTCCCTCAAGAAAATCCTGCCTTTAAACGTGGAAAGAAAATGTATGAAAATAAGCTAACAATAGGACTTGCATGATGTTAAAGAATGTTTTAACTCATATGCAGCATGTTAATTCTGTAGCTCCCTAGGTGATGCCACAGTATATACTGCTGGGTACTGCCCAGCCAATATAGAATAGAATAGAATAGAATAGAATAGAATAGAAATACTTTACTGATCCCCAAGGGGAAATTATATGATATTATATTATCTTTACATATATTTTTATATTATATATTATATTATCATAGATACATCTGTGTCCATTTTCCAACATCTGCTTAATTAAAAAAAATCTTTTGAAGAGCATAATGCTGAAATAGATGAAGTAATTTAGATATAGCGTCTCACATACTTTGTAAAGCAGAGCGGCTCAGTTGTTTACAGTACTCTCAGCACTGTCTGCAGCACATGTAGCAGAGTACACATCAGAGTAGATGGTGATGTGGAGTCAAGTCATTTTCCCTTTTCAATATAACTAACATACTGTTGGTACATATATAAAGAATATCAGTCATTATATCAAGTTATTATTTTTAACTCCCCAAAAATCCAGTATCTGTCAGACTCTACTGTTGTAAACTCAATCAGTGTATCTCCTTTAATGTGTTTTTTATGCATGCTGGATGCAAAAACAGATGTGAAGTTGATTGTGAAGGACACATCAAAACAGTAGCTCTTCAATAAATACAGAGTTACTTTCCTGCTCTCACCAGGACAAGAGGCTGCGTGTCTGAACCAGATAAGCACTACACAGGGATCTTCCTCCTGGGCCGCTACGGCAACTGATGATCTTCTGACGGATGATGTGATGAGGTGGGACAGCACCGCTACGCTGCTAATAACACCTCACCGCAAATAAGGGCTGAAGACATTCACCGTCTGATAACAAGGAAGCTGCTCTCATTGTCGAAAAGGTGCTTAGAATTTAAGTCCTGGTTTCTTCTGTTCTCCACCCTGCAATCTTACCTCGATTTATCTCATAATTAAGGATTCTCTTTTTCAAACATAAATCTGTGGGTACTGAACATAAAACAGTGAAAGTAAGGTGTAGTGTTTCTACGTGTTTACCTCTGGTGGTGATACTGAAGATGTTTAAAACTCAATTATTCAGTCTGGCAGCAAACTAGAATGACATTTGAGAAATTCATCATGCTGAACTAGTGCAGTAGCTGTTTTCCAACATTTCTGAAATTGAAAATCATTTACTGTGCAGTATGCTAAAAATGGAAAGATGTATTAACATTTCAAGAGTATAGTTAGGTAGAAAAAAACAAACTGCAGCCACACCATGGTAAAGCAGGTGATGGTGCCACCCATGGCTGGATCTGCTTTAAAGCATCTGTTTTTCTGATACAGTATAAAATCAACCTGGAAAATTAGGCAGATCTGTATTTTTATCATTATGCATTTTAAAGTCTTCAGTACATCATTGTAACACAGACTCAAATGACCCTGAGTGAAATTGAATTGATCAAGACAATGGTCCACTTCTTTTTGTCCTCCTCACTCACATCTAAAGAGGAATTGTAGCCTCATGCACAAAGCACAAATTCTTCGAGCCGTCCTTGAGCTCCTCCTACTGAGACTCGTACTCAATATGTCATCTGTGTATTGTGAATACTAAAAAGAAACAGTGCTAGGAAAAAATTCAGCATGTTTACTTTGTTATTACAGTGCACATGTTCGGCAAAGCAGACCTTTCTCCCAAGTTCCCCCAACAATGGCAACAATAGCTGTTCTGGGTTTTTCCTACACTCTGCTTTCCCAAATCCATAAAGAGCCTTGATGGCCACGCTCTACATTACAGAGACAGAAATTGCTTCCACATCCAACCCAATAATGTGCATGAACAATAGCAAAGCATTAGGTGACTGGCAATAAATATCTGAAAAGAGGCACTTTGCTCCAAGAGAATATACCAAAAGAATTCCAGCTATGAGAATAGTAGGGGTAATCTTATCAGGACTGTCGGCCAATGCGCACGAAACTGTGAAGAATAGTGGAAAGTGCTTTAACAGCAAGAAAGATCATTATCTAAATTAATAAGAACACTTTTTATAAATTGAGTCAGCATGTCACCTTGTTCTTTCCTGAATGCGCTACAGAAAAGAGAGTCCTAGTGACTAACTGCAATTAGGGCTTTTCACTTGTTTGACTGTAAAACTACCAAGAGAGCGGAAGTCTCCAACTATAGGCTCACTCTGAGAGCATTTGAATGTCATTTGGATAATGGAGTGATATTCAAGGCTTTTTCTAGGGACTGCTTTGAAATGCAAGGCAGTTGTTGACCCTGGGACGCCATGTATGAAGGAACCAGCCAATGGACTTGGCTTTAATGACATTTCAAAATTTGTATAGGGGAAATGTTAGTCGTACTAAATTTAGCGTGGCAGGCCTGATTTCACTTTAAAATACGCTTCATCTAAATATTGGATCTACTATAGAGCAGGACATAGTTTGGCTTCCAGGTAAAAGTGGGCGGATCACTGCCAGTCTTTTTCAGAGGGATGGGAGATAAAGGATTTTAACCATTAAGGAAACCAGAACAGAACGTCTATAAATTACATTTTAATATGTACCACTGCAGCAAATAGTGAATCTAAATGTGGATTGCCCAGTTAATTTAGGTTTTTTAAATCATCAGTCCTCAAGCTTCCAGTCCAGTTGTTAATCTCTTTTCCATTCCCCTCTGCCATTATCCAGTTAAAGAACAGAGATACCACACGGCTATCTCCGCTCATTGACTGGAAGTAGTGAAAAAACTAATAGTCCAGCTCTAAAAAAAGTAGAAAGGAAAATGTAAAACCTTCTCCCAACTCCAAAGAGTGTATTTTACAAGCTGACAAAACCAAAAGTCAAAAGTCAAGTCAAATCCAATCAGACATATCAGATAAGGGCCAGAATAAGAACAAGTGAGAAAATCAATAAACTGTAACAATAATCTGAAACAAGTATAAAGAAGAAAAATCAATAGATAAAAGCTATTTTAAAGGGAAAATAACACGGCAGCAAGTGAAACAACAATCAGGGGCCAAACCTCAGGGCTGCACTGATGCTGCCAAAATACAGTGAGTGCAAATTAATTGATACAGGGAGGAGGGAGAGATTTCATTGTGCACACGCTGAAAGAATGTGTCATTCTGGGTACTGAGTAGCAACGAGTACAGACGGATAAACCAGATATGGTTTATGGAGGTTATCATAGCCAACTAAAAGATGTATGTATTGAAGTGGAATGATTTGTAGCCTCCCAGGGGTCATGAGCGGCAGCATCAGCACAGACTGAGTCACTTCTACCAATAAAGCTTTGTAATGTTATCAAGACAAATTCCTGCTTTAGATGTGCATATACATTGTTTTGCAGATAAAATGACTTTTAATCTGTTATTCTATTCTATTTGCGGTGATATATGAGCCGACACAGCTGCATGATACAAAGGAAGGGAGGAGTGGTAAACAACAAAGTGCAAAATAAAGATATTTCAGATAGAATTATGGTTCACAGATAGCACTGTCACGTTATTTCTACAAATTCTAAGATCCTCCGAACAAATGACTGGATTATTAAAGCATCCCAGCAGATAAAATCTGACTGTATCTACTGTTCTAAGATTTACTATCAGTGTTCCTCCCAATTTTATGATGAAACCTTAGTAATAAAAATACCGTAGCATTAATGTGGCAATGCATTGCTGCTTAAGTTCTGTAATTTAATCCACATTTGTAATAAATGTACTGGTTATTATCTTGTCTGCTCTGCATAAATTTAGCTTCCAGGCTAAATGGCAAGAGTGTTAGATCTACTGTACCAGTAAAACAGTGGAAGTAGCGGCAAATACAGACACTACTAGATATTATTATTACTGATGTATTATCATTACGATTGAATTAGTGATTTTGAGAAACGAGTAACCTGTGGTTACAAAATAAGCCATTTGGAGGATGTAATAACCGGTTTGAAGCCACTTTTATGAAAGTTAAACTGTAAGGATTCATTTTTACTTCCTACTCAACAGTTTTCTTTTCCCTTTTTACAATTACAAGCTAGTGAAACTTGTAATTTCTTGTAATTTCTTCAGTATTATGGAGCTTTCAGTATGCATACAACAACACAATGCTCTGTACAAAATCCTCTTTGTTCCAGTTTGATCAAATTATAGCCTGTCACCGTACGTAATAATATACAAGGTCATTGCAAAAAGAAGATGCTTTAAACCTAAATGACGACTAAATATATTAGTAAGACGGCATAGAGTGTAATTCAACAACACGTCTGCTGCTCTGTGAGGACTGACAGCCCGATGCTGAGGCTGAACGTCAGCCCACCTGGCTGGTTCTTGCACTGATTTGACGAAAGTGCTGCTGGTCAAGGTTATGAATGTTTGTCGCCGTGTAAAACAGACCTTTTGTTCTTTGTTGTGAAGGATCAGAGATCTGATGTCCAGTGGCAACCCAACAACCCCCCCTTATCTCCCTGCAGCCCCCGTTACCCCTCCAGTGGAAAGACAGATTGCCTATTTTCCTATCACCTGTGCTGGGGCCGGGCCCATGACACCTGCTAGACGAGCGCAGTTTAGTGCTCTCCCTGTCACCTAACGTATGGGTCTATTGATGTGCTGTGACTGGGCCGGGCTGATCCTACCCAACACGCATTAGAGCCAGCTGTTGTGCCTCATCTGTCTCCGTGTGTGCTCCGATGGCCGCAAACAGACAGTAAACACAGGCTGCTCCAAACATAACGGCCCATCTACCTTCACCCTGCGTCCCGCTGCTCACAATACCATCATCTCCCAGCCCCTGACTAAATGACTGGAGAAGTGTCAGCTTTAATTGAGTCCAAGAATGAGGGTGATGGGAGGGAGGAGAAAAAAAAGAAAAAAAAGTTGATTCACTGCAAGTATGGTAATTGCGGTCTTGATTACACCCGTCTGAGAAGCTAATTCTAGGATTTAAGATTCCGTGAGACTTAATAGAATGGTTCGTACAATTGCAGTCCGAAGAGTTAACAATGCAACCTAAACACTACAAATTGCACGCTGCTTTGTTTGACACTGATGATTAAGGTTAAAGAATTCAATGATGATTAGAGCAAGTGCATTGAAAACACACAAAGGGCCTTGATAAATACATGTGAAAACAATCCAGACTCATCAAGTAATCAGCTGAAAAAACACAAAGACAAAATGAAAAACAAGCAGGAAAAAAACAAAACACACACACACATTCACCATTATCCAAATATAATCTAGCAGATAAGTTGAGCCAACAAGATCAGAGACATGGGGAGACTCTACCTACCCTGTTGAGAAAGATGAGGGAGACGCCCTTTTCAAAGTTTGAGCCCATGAACCCCTGAAAGGTCTGTTCATGCCCCTGCCGGCATGAATAATCACCCCCAGCTCCCCTGTAATGTGCTGCGGATGATATATTGGACCACATTTATTACTGCTCCGCTTCCACCTGGCTAGGAGCAGCAAGTCCTCCATTAATAAAAAAGCCCGGCCTGCAACAAGATTTCTGCACAACCTATGACTACAGGCTTAGATCCACTGTTAAGACTGTGTGACCTAATTGGGAAAAATTAGAGTCCAGGAGTCATTTTGCCAATAACAAAGCTCGATATAGAGTCCCATTTTGCTTCTGTAAGTATCTGAGCCACTCTCTCTGCTCAGACTTGTCCACATGTCTTTTACTAGTCATACTGCAAGATTTACGTCATCTCAGCAGGGAGAGAGAAAGCCACGGTCCAATCAGGGCACATCCAGCTTTAGTTAGTCAACACATATGCAAGACATGTTGCTGGTAATGATTGAAGATTAGTCGTGGAGGATAACACATTCTTATTTGAATGGTAATATGGGATTAAAACTGCTAGCACTTCACAGTGGTTTTACAGGATTAAAGCACCATTACATGGCATCCTTCAGCTGCAAATGAAGTGCACAAATCTGCCCTTTAGACAAACATGTCGGACCACTGACTTCAAAACAATACCGCCCGTCTCTGACATCATGGTAGTTCTATAAGGAGGTGTTTTAAGGAGACTCTGGTGTTTTTTTAATTATTATGTTGGGTTTTGACAGTCTGGAAATAATGGAAATCAAATGTCAATGAATAGATTAATACACCACAGCAGCAATCTGACAAACTTTCTGCAGTGTCTTTTTATAATCTGATGATATGACCTTACAGTGACCTTATAAGATATAACACAAAATCAAAACAACTGGTGAAAAGTAATGAGATTACTTCTCTGTTGGGATAAATAATTTAAAGCCGACTGCTCCTATAGTGTCTGGCTTTCTTACCGTTGCCCTCCCTCCTTTTCTTCCTCTCCCTCTGACGCTATAAGCTGCAAAGTATTGCAAATACAGACCTGCAGTCTATAAAGGTCAACCTTGTTAAGTGCCTGTATGTATGTGTGGATAGCCTTTAGTATTGTACCACCTCACTCTGGCGCTGAGAGTTTGAAAGTAGCCACAAAAAGAAAAAATATTGCCAGCAATTGCACCTGCAGAGCCACCGAGCAAATATGTGCGCACGTATGGTGTTTGTACATCTGCACGCTTGCAGCATGCGTCGGAGAACGCATGTGTGCCGAGGTCGCAACACGAATCAATTTAAATCCATCTTTCACAGAGAAATTACTTATTTGTCCAATTTATTTCAGAGTGTTCCATTCTATTGTGCAAGGCCCAAGAATTCACATGCCTCTTGATTGAAATCATTGCCACTGGGAGAACCCTCGCCAACACCCTCAGAGGAGCTGCTATTCTAAAAGTGAGTGAATCATTGATTTTCAGCAGGAAATCATCAAGGCGAATCTATGGTAAATGAGGGAGTTGAGATGGCAAATGGTCTAGTTCAGCAGGAGATTCAGTTATCACTGTATTCTATCAGAGACAGGCCACGGCGTCCAGCTATTTTCAGGCTTGTGGTTAAGTGAAGACCAGTCACTCACTGAGGGTGTTTGTTCCTGCGCTTTGGGAGAGTGCAAATGGAAAGCACCCTTGAGTGAACAAAATTATGTGAACCAGAGTTTGAAAGAAATCTTGGTAAAAGAATAAAAAAAAAAAAACAAGACAAGAAAGCAAAAACATCCTGAACCAACACAGAAATCCTATTGTGGGTTCTACGCCAAAGGGCTGCTCTATGAAAATGAGCTGCTTTGATGTTTGATTAAAAAATATCCTCCTTCTTTGAATCCCTGTAAGAATTGTTTGAAAATTAGTAATACTTGAATTAGAAGATTTATTAAAAAGGCTAAAAGCTCAAAGCCGAGTTCGGTAAAAACATTGCAGATTCTTTGCTTTTCTTCGCCGCAACCGATTTGACATCTTCATTGTCAAATAATCACCTGCATAATCCACACTTCAACGGTTACTCCAACACAATGACAGCCTCAGCACTGCAGTCTGGTCAAGCAAACACAGACTTTTAAAGTACAACATAGTACACTTAGTCTAAAGTTACGTGGGAATTATCGAAACAGCAAAAAATCATTCTGTGTCAGCGCCTCCAATTAATCAAAACATTTCTTTGTCAGTTGTCAAATTATAAACATTAGGCAGGAAAAACACATTAAGCAGTGACAGAAGCTGCAGACTTGAGAATAAGGTGTTTGGCTGCGCTGCTGCTGACAGCGAGAGATAAAGATTAAGGCAGGAAAAAAAAAAACCTCCTTGTTCGGAGTGTGGATGCCCTTGGTATGGAAATGTTTTTGAGGCTAAAGAAACCAAGATGATAACGGCTGCCGGGCCACTTTCTAGCGTGAAATGTTGCTTCTGCTTCGTCATCAGGCCTGTTCTCATCTGTCTATGTGAAGCACATAGTGAGGGAAAGAAAAGGTCAACTCAAAGCTTTATTAAAGAAAACATATGACAGACATGACACGCAGAGCAGGGGTGTCCAGCTTTTGATGATTGTGTATGAAATTCAGCAGATATCTATGCAGGTTTGCACCAGAAATGGCTCAAGCTTAAAAATAAACATTTCCTGTATATTTAAGGCTCCCTCATAGCCCGATATAAAAACATACTAAGCCTGACGTTACAGATGAGCTGTGACTCATCTTAAACATTCATCTGGATGGGTCAGCCTGTAACATTTCCAGATTACACAACTGATTGGCTTGGCGGGCCCAAGGCTACTTGTTAGCTGCGATGGACCTGCGCCAGAACCTGACGGGGGGAAGGCGAAAGAAAATGTTTGATTCAAATGTCCGGGAGTGTATCGGCAAGTGATGCGCTCTTTGTCTTGAGGTATATTTTGGTGAAAGAAGCCGTAAACAGGACAAAGAGCCAGGTGCTGCACTGCACTGTGGTTTATCCCCTGCTCGGTAAGAACAATAAAAAAAGGCTGGCACTGTGTTATGAGGTGTGTGTGTTTGTGTGTGTGTGTGTGTGTGTGTGTGTGTGTGTGTGTGTGTGTGTGTGTGTGTGTGTACACACACATCTGAGTCCATGTGTGAGTGAATCTCCCGAGCAGCTTAAGTGAAAGTGATAAGCAGTAGAAACAGGCTTCTGCTGCTCACAGGCTGCTTCCAGTGATCGCTGGGAATTCATTCCTCTAACTGTCACGCAGGAAGAGAAGGAGGAAAGTGTATTTAAAGGATTTTCACAGTCCTTAATGCTATTTATTACATCTCAGCAGCTGCGGCAAGGAGTGGCTACATGTAATTACGGCCATAGATCTTTTGGCTTGAAGACAACCAATCAAGATAGATTCTTTTCCCGTTGCCGGGATTGACCGTGAGTGAATCCTGGTGACTTAGAGACGCAATGTTATTTAACATGGACCCGGAGTGACGTTAAGGAGCATTAGGTTCCTGGATTGTTAAAACACTTGTCACACTCCAAAGGCATCCATCTGCACAACGCTGGCTTCAATCAATAGATAAGTAATCGGTTGCAATGAGAGCCAGCATGCAGTATTACTCACCGACTCTGTCCTGAAACAGCCTCGCCGCCCAGCGAGCGAGCACAGAACACGCAGCTCCATCATGAGGGAACTTATCTTTCAGCTGAGCATGACGGTATCGACAGGCCAGAACTAAGAGCGCCTTTGTATTGGTACTATCACTCAGCAGGGCAGTGCTTCCAAGTTACATTCTTCACCTGTTTAAAAGTCAATGCACCAAAAGAGAAAAAAAAAATGGGGGAACCACTCCTGTGACACAATCTAGGATGAGTAGATCATCGTAATGCTGAACTGGTTTAATAAAACTGACAACAAGTGACCACGGTGCAAAGCAGCAGCCAAAGTGTGAGGCTACTGGACGACATGTGACATTGCTACTCTTAGTTTTCTATTAGGAGCAGTTGCACATGAATTATGGGGCTGCAAATGGCACAGACAGAGCAGATGTGTGGGAAGCGTGTCGGGAGAAGCTGGAGTCACTGAACTTGCAAAGGTTGTGGGAAATTGCACCAAAGTGATGGTCAATGTTAGAGGATGATTGACTTCCAAATCTTAGTTCCTAGTTCCACTTTCTCATCAAGCGGGACATTTATAGACACGTTCAAATAAGACTTATGAGATTATACTCGTATGGAAGCCAAAAGTAGGACAAAAGTAATTCCTTTCCTCTTTGGGGTAACCTATAAAAAGGTCATTATGTGAGCGTGTGATGAAACTCTGACTAATTCAATAGCACCTACTTTATAATTGCACTTTTACATCACATATTACCCAGTACTCGCTAATGATCCACATATACGCTACAAATGATTTGACGATGTTTGTTTTAGCCACAGTATAAGAGGCAGCAAGCTTCCCGGCACACTATAGCTGATTAAAAACAATGACTGTTGTGTCAGAGAAAAAGATAATTAGTTCTTTAAAAGACCGCCTCCTCTGCTCCACTTTCATTGTACACGAACTCCACATATCATTTAAAAAAAAAGCACAGGGCTCAGAAGTTTTATCTGGATATTTATGGATTTTACAGAAAAACAAGAACTTAATGCAAAAAACACCATCATTAAACTGCGAGAATCCACTTTAGCTGACAGATTATTGATTAATGCTTAAAGGAGTCTTTGTTCAAATGCAGCCAGTGCACCCTCCTTTTGTGGACTTTTGTTGAACATTTAATCAGCCTAAAAATGTTAAACACAAATAGGTCTGAGGATAAACAACTGCAAAGAAATAACTTCAGATTGTTAGGCAAAAGCAGTAACACAAGAATAAATCTAATTTAGATTGAGAATCGGCGGATACGCCCACAAGTGTCTAATGTAGGAGGCGGCAGTGATGCCTCGAGGCTTCGCAGCTTCTGTGCAGATTCAGCCACAGGAAAAGCTGAATCTGATTCAGAGTAAATGGCCTCAGCTTTGTGCAAAAACAAAACACTGACATGAATTTAACAATCAAAACAGGGATATCAAGAGTTTCCAAGGGAAAGGCAAAGGTTGGCTAATGCGCCTCGCTGCATAAGAATGCAATAAGCCTTTACATGTTCTGCATACTAACCTTCATCTCCACCGTGATTTCTGCAGGCTACAACAGTCCTACCTGCTGTCAGCAGCATCAGGAAAACAGTAGCAGAGTTGTGATGCTGTCTGATGACGTCAAAGCGCGTACAGGGTTTATGTAAGACAATTCGAACAATGCCAAAAACACTTAATCACGCTGAGTTGCTTTCAAAATGCAAAGTAAATTCATTTCTGTCTTTTTGTTGAGGAAGATGCCCCCTCCAAACAATGCATTAGCATACACCATGCCATAAATCAAATTAGTAGCATGATGTTGATGGGGTCCCCTGCTGTGATTTCTCTCAACAGACATGGACAGCAACACAGCTGGGAGCTGCACACCAATTTACTTTCTGCACAACAAATATATGCAGGAGATTCTCTCAAAGAAAATGGAATATTTAATTATCCATTTGGATTACCAAAACCCATGTAAAAATTCCCTCAGTTGCTCGTGATGAGCGTTGCGTTTGACAAGTAGAGTTTCAAAACAAGGTTTACTATTGCCTCAAGTGTCTGCATCAAAAATAATACCTCAAATTTGACTTTGTCTTTGTTTAACTGCTCTTTAATTTGGGATGAAACAAGTAGGACAAACTGTACTTTTAGGGATGCACTTCAGGAAATTAAAGATAAAGTGGAAATGCAAGTAAAGGTTCAAATATATGATCAGATATCCAATATTTAAACCCTTAATTTGCTGTTGTGCTTTGGATGAAACAGAGTAAAAATCATACCTTTGTGCAGCAATACTACATACTGATTCCTGTTTTAGTCAAATATATTACAATACACAATTCGCATGTGCAAAAAAAACCTCAAATAAACAGGATGACAAAAATCCCCACCTCGCCTCAAGCACACCTAACACAATGCGACTGTGTTAAGATACAAAACCGTATCCACCAATCACATCGATTAGCCCTCTTAACAGAACAATTGGACTCCAAGTGTAATCTGGCCCTGCTCTATTTGCCATATTTAGTGAAGACATGTCATTCTTCTGGTGACAGTGGATATTGATTTTTAGGCCGCCCCGCTCTAAATATCGCACTCGTACAATAGAACGGGCACAAAGGCTATTCTCTGGATAAGAGCGCCGCATTCAATAACCGCTAGGAATTGTGCTCTAAAAATGTAAAGGAATTTTTGGTGTGATTCTAAAAAGCCATTCAACAAGCCCATTGTTGCTTGTCCAGTGGTACACGCCTCTAATGGAAGGGCTTCTCTTGTACTCGGGAGGCTGTGAGAGGGAATTACGATGTGCTAATGTGAGGTCATGATTAACACAAGAGAGAGGCTTCAATGCCTTAAACCTTCTCTATTAAACCCCCACCACCCTCCTCTTGTCCTATACTCCGCTTAACTGTCCTGCCTGAGCTTCCTCTTCCCATATGTTGCAGAGATTTGATTACTTGCCATTTTCCAGCTCATTAATGAAGACTTATGCTGCATTTGTAATGAATGTGTCCTAGCTGAAACATGATCAAGTTTCTGGCCTCACTGAGTGCTTTTCAGATGATTGCATTCACCTCTGTGGTTGGTTTCACTGGTGTGGCAAGGAGGAAGACACTGCACAAGCTACTATAAATGGAGAGCGAAAGGGGAATTCTAGCACAGTGAACCTAATTACAAAAGGATTTTTCTGAAATGTTATACAGAGAGCACATACAGGAAATTCAGAAAATTAAAAACTGTTGGGATTGAGGTGTCCTGAAATATGAGCATTTGAAAATTCATCCTTTAAGATATTCAATTATTCATGGATTGCTATAAACATGCATTAGCGACAGCTCAAAGCACTTCATAGAATTAACTTTTATCAAGCTTATTTAACAAAGTGTCATATTTTACGACTACACTGGCTTGCTTATTTATAGTACTCTTCCTCTGGAAAGTACCATGTAGCAAAACTCGACAAAATAAACAACAAAGAGCTCGTAAAATGGGTTCTCATTCTTCATCAGGCTGCAACAAGGGATCTTAACAGCTGAAAAGCCAAACATTCAGCTACGCCTTTCAACCAAAATCTGTCTGTATTCAGACTCTGCAGATGTGACTGTTGATGCACATCAGCAGTATTCACTAGAGGCAGGATATCAACGCTGACATCCATTTGCATCCATACTCTCAGCGCCATCACTCTCAGTCTATTGTCACCAGCATGTACAGTAATTACAGCTTACACCACTTGTGACTTATTGCTGCTTTAGTGATTTTTTTTTAATGTTGTTGTAGAGTTTGGCTTTTAAAACCCCGTGCTTTCAGGGGTTGAACAACAGTCTTCTCTAGATTTAATTTCTAATCTGTTGCTACATTTAAAGGAATATTTTGACATTTTAAAAAAAATACACTCTCATGCCTACAGCCAAGAGCCGATTAGCTTAATTAAGCATAAAGACTGACAGCAGGGGGAAACAACCAACTTGGCTCTATCTGAGGTTTACAACCAGCACATCTAAGGTCACTAATTAACACATTTTATCTTGTTTCTTTTAATCCGTAGATGAGCAGAAATCTAAAAACAACACTTCTTCGCTTTAGGAGAGGTTCCCTTAATAGCCAAAGGCATCAATCTATAGGGGGGAAAAAAGGTAGCACTTCCCGTCTTTTGGAATCCAACTACATATTTTGCAGGGCAGCTGAAACTCTAAACAAGACATCAAGATCACTTAATAGCTCCATCGAGAAGCATTAATATAGGGTGGAATGATTATCTGACAGCCCTGTCTTGGTCTGTTTTAGAAACGCTCATTTGCAACTTTAATTCCACAAATGGACTCCAAAGCTGTGTTTACAAGGAGCGAGACAGCCTTAGCTGTGACAGCTCAAAAGCAGTTTCCTAGTAATAAATAGCCTAATGCTGCATAATCAAGTCACATGTACACTAATGTCTACTTGAAAGCTCTTTAGAAGTCCGTGTCATTGCAAAGTTGTATTAAAAATGTATCTTATGTGGTTTGTTTTTTCCAGCCTACATAGGAAGCACAGTGGTACACACGGTTTCATGGCCGCTAATGATAATAAGCTGTAATGGGAAATAGGTCAAGAACTGACAATAGGGACTTGATTGCGCATGTTATTTCATTGCCTTAACATAGCAAAACCATCCTATTTGTGTGTGCACTCTTATGCACTCAAGCACCACACACAGAGATACACGCTCTCTCATCAGTCACTGAGGGTTCGCTGCTAGTGCCAGACATTTATTCCTCAGCTTTTGAAAAGAGTGGTCAGCAAAGGAATTGCTCAGTGAGCATCGCTCTAAGTAAATACGTCAAATTCCTCTGCAGAAGGACCCAAAATAATACCAGGCAATTCTGTTATGACTGTCACGTTTGCCACCCCTCTTTTCTCGCTGCTAAAAGCCCATGTGAGTGTGGGGTCGAGCCAGTGTGGAAGTGTCTTCTGTGCATGTGTGTTGGTGGGATGGGTGGCGATGCCAGAGCGAAGCACTGAAGAGGTGTTGGCATCCCACGCCGGAAAAGTGTGGAAATTTGCAGAGCGGAGAGAATTAGCGACTCCCTGCTGGGCCAAAC
>OMNN01019049.1:0-13662 GCA_900302755.1 Chromis chromis
AAAACCTAATGAATGAACAGGGTTAGCACTATGCACACATTCAAGATTCAAAGTGTTTAGTGTCCTGTGCACAGTAAAGAAACATGTTTCCCTGTACAATGAAATGCTTACTTTGCTGTCCACTTGATACCAGCAAAAGTATAAAAATAATATATAAAAATAAAATAGAATAAAAATAAAATTAAAATAAAACTATGTACATATGAACTGTAAAGTGTATGTTGTGCAAATAGGCTGTGCAAATGTAAAGTTTAAAAGTGACATTCAAAAATTAAACAGTAGTTGTGCAAAAATAATGTAAACAGAAGGTAACTGCAAATTTCAAGTATAGTTTTTTAGATTTTTAAAGTGTAAATAAAGCCAGTGTATGTAATAATAATAATAATATGACTTACTAATATTACTTATTTCTTAGTATTTAGGACAATATGCTGCCTACCTGTAGTCTGAGTATAGTATTGCTAAGATGTTCAAAGTCAATGCTGTATTATTTTATAAATTCTAATATCAGACGATAAGCAGGATTTACCAGGTTGCTTGAATCTCTTTTAATCTTAATAGAATGTGAGGATGCATCTTGTAATTCACAGCTGTGTTTTTTGTCTTGCTTGTTTTTTCTGTGACATTGAAAGAAAATTAATCCACTGCAACTACAGAATTTACTCTGAGATATAGAGTATATGCTGATGTCTTTGCTCCGTACAAACTTGTCATATAAGATTGCTAGCAGCTAATGTTTTTCACAGCGGTTAATACGTTTCAGTTGAAGAGCTAGCCAACCTGGTTTAAGTAACAAGATAATTTAAGTATCCACTCTGAGCAGAGCTTAAGTTTCTTTTTGGAGTAGTAGTTAAGCTTGTTGCACCATTGTGGAGTCATTTCTTTTACCGTGAAATAACAGTTACCACTCCTAAACATAGATTTTTGCATATCTAAATCTCAAGAAGCATACACTGTAGATGTAAAATCAGTATACACCTTTACTACGTATTGGGAAAAAATACTCTACTGATGCTGTAATGGTTCCCTTATAAAGACTTGAGCTCTACTAATAATGTCTGCTCTTCTTTTACTCCCTATTTACCCTGTATGTGTTTTTAGCAACGATGAGGATGAAGAGCTGTACTCCACAGATCCAGAGAGTAAAGAGAAGAGCAAAGATAAAAAGACACTGTGCAAAGTAAAGTGGTCACGAGATGAGGTACGTTTATGAGAGATATACGTGACGCCTGGACTGGGAATTTGATGTTTGAAAGATTTCAATTGAGACACTGCATGTTTACGTACATGATCCATATATGTAAATAATACTAAATAATTGCAGCTTTGTTTTTGCTAGAGGCCTTATATTCTCTCTGCTTCTTCTTTTCCCACCCCTCTCCATTTTTAGGATGAAAAGCTGAAAAAGCTTGTGGAGCAGCATGGAACTGACTCCTGGAAATTAATTGCTAACTTTTTCCCAGTAAGTATATAGTGTGTCTACATTGTGTAGTAAGTTTTAGCCACAAACAATTGTTTTTTCTAACTAAAGTAGCTACCATTTGAGGCATGAGGGATGTGACTGGAGAGGCAGATTTATTTTCAGCAGTCAGGTGTAACTGTGGGGTGGTGGTGTGGTGTACTAAGGTGTTGCACTTTGTGTGTCTCTATCACAGGGGAGGACAGATGGTCAGTGTCAGCACCGCTGGCAGAAGGTGCTCAACCCAGAGCTCGTGAAAGGTCCCTGGACAAAAGAGGAGGATCAGAAGGTAAGATGAGCTGGGAGTTCCTGTTCTGGATAGAAAGAGGGATGACAAAATAGGTAAATGATAGGGGACACAGAGGGAAGCTGCAGGGAGTGCAGAGAGCAGCTTAGTCTAAGTGAAAGAACACAATACAAACGCAAATGTCACACAGTGCAATGTATCTTTTACCTTCAGACTAACGGGGATGTGCGCATGCGCAAAGTTACTTCCCGCCAAGAAGTTTTTCTTTTTCTTTTTTTGTGAAGTCAATGCTCCACTACGCAATTGCTAATAAAAACACATAATTTCCAAGTCAGTAGTTCAGCGCCCAGCCCTTTTTAGTACAGAGTGAAGCTCTAATATCTTCCGCAGCTCTTAGATGAGAAATGCATTCCTTAAATGGATCACGATTGTTCAAGAATGTCAAGAATGATGTCTCATTCCTACAAAATGTTGGCATCATAACAGAAACACAGAGCTATCAATAACAGCCTGGCCTGCCAACAATGACATCACAACATTTTTCAGGACTGATGGAAACAGCCAAACAAGCTCTGCTGCCTCAGTGAAGGCTTTCTAAACACTCGTGCTGCTCTACAAATGAGAAATCTTTATACAAGCCTGTAGTTTGAATAAATCCATTAGGGCCTTACTTCATCCTTTCAGAAAACAAATGACGACAGAGAACATTACTGGAACATGCAGTAGTGTGCGGGTAATAGATTCCTGACTTGAAAATGAAAACAAAATATCCCACCACTACTAAATACCCCCATGTGATGGTGTTTGTGCAGGTTATCGACCTCGTGCACAAGTATGGTCCCAAGCGCTGGTCAGTGATCGCAAAGCACCTCCAGGGAAGGATTGGAAAGCAGTGCCGTGAACGGTGGCACAACCACCTGAACCCAGAGGTGAAGAAGTCTTCATGGACTCAGGAGGAGGATCGAATCATCTATGAAGCCCACAAACGGCTTGGAAACCGCTGGGCAGAGATCTCCAAGCTTCTTCCTGGACGGTAATGTAACATCACACGCACGTATATTTCTGCATGTAGTTTGAATTAGGAAACAGGAAACATGCTGAAAAACATCAATTCCCCCCCAACAGGACAGACAACTCCATTAAGAACCATTGGAATTCCACCATGAGGAGAAAGGTGGAGCACGAGGGGTACCTGCAAGATGGCTGCAAGACTTTCACTTCCTCTACAGGTGTGAAGAGACGCCACAACAGACCATGTCCTCCAACACCAACAGAGCCACAGCACTGTGACCGCAGTCCTCTGCCTATGACAGGACCCAGCCAGGTTCGTTTTTAATCTGCCTTTTACACTATATACTGTTCTAAATACTTCTATTTGTGCTCTTTACTGAGTTGTACCTGAGTGTGATGCTTTGTGCTGTAGATGGCTGGTTATCCATATGATCCTCACAGTGGACACATGATGGACAGTCTGCCTGAAAGTTCAGGCTTCATATCAGTGAGTCTTTCTATGTGTATTTCTGTGCATGCAAATGGGGAAAACTTTTCACATTCTTTATTTTCTGGTCTTTCTGTAGTATACTTGTGATTGCTAACTCTGGACCTCAAATCAAATACTTGAACGTCCTGTTATTTTCACCTAACATTCAATAACAGATAAACAAGGGTACATTTCAATTCTTCCGTAAATGTTTTATGTGTGAATTTGCTGTTTTTTGTCTCTTTTTCCTGATTTTCTTAACTTTCCTAACTCTTTCCTTTCCTCTTTTCCTCTCGACCTCTCCTCCCCGACGTTTGTTTATTCCAGCCATCCTGCCTGGATGATCCTGACAGAGAGCAAAGAATTAAGGAGCTTGAGATGCTGCTTATGTCAGCAGAGAATGAAGTCCACCGACAAATGCAGTGCAGAGGTTCATGTGTAAGAACACACTCCGAATGTGTGTTAGCAAATTAGTCAGCATAGCCTGCGTGTGTTTGTAGCTTACATACACTGTAAAAAGGGTCATTTTAATATTAAACATTATTCGACTGAGCATTGAGTCTTAAAATCGAATTAGAATAAGATAAAGAATATTACATATATTACTGTTACATAATCTCTGAAAACAATTTTAAATCCCATCTACTTGATGGGGTTGTTCTTTACTGTAAGCAAAACAAACAAACAAAAAAAATGACTTGACCTTACATGATGGACTTTTTGCAGTGTATACATGTGAAAACGAGAATGGCGCACATGTATGCGTGCCTGTAGCCTCATTTTCTGTAGTTTTGCTATATAACTACTTTCTCCATCTTGCTACTTACTCAGACTGGCCTGAAGCTGTGCTTGGTAGTCGCCCTACCTTCTGCCGTTACTACAGTTTCAAACATGAACCCGCTCCCTCATCCCCTCTTGTCCTCACCCACCCACCAAACCCATGCTCAGCCAGCAGTTTGATTTTGACCCCAGCACTCTCTCTCCTGTTCCAGTTCTGTCCACATTGACATTGTTTTCACATTTCATTCACTGCGTTCATTTATTACCTCATTCTTCACAGTTAGTGACTTCATATTGTACCATTTAGTCATCAAGACTGGCCTGATGTGTTGTAGTATCGCCAGTGTTTTTTCCACACATTACATTTGAAAACTGATGCAAATTAACAATAATGTTAGATGTTACGCATCTACCAATCTCACACCATCAAACAGACACCAGTTCATGCAGGAGCCAAAGATCTAACACTAATATTCTTTCCCTCTTGTCCCTCAGAGTTTGGAGCCGTACTCAGCCTGGTCAGACAGTGTGTCAGATGACACTCTCACCACAAGTAGCAGCAGCCTGGAGGAGCCAGCAGAGAGAAGACCCTGGAGGGGCCCTGAGATCCCACAGGGACCTCCAGGACAGCTTCCTGTCTCCCCCAGCAAGTTCCTGGCTGTAGAGGCCAGCACTGTGCTCTCCACCCTGCAGACCATACCAGAGTTTGCAGAGACCATGGAGCTCATTGATTCAGTGAGTAACAGAAGGAGCAAAACAGAGAACAAATGCATCTCTGTATGAATTTGTTGACCAAATATCATGAATGTATTAAAGATCTACTGTAGATGTGTCTTGCTCTGCAGGACCCTGTTGCATGGAGCGATGTGGCCAGTTTTGATTTGTCAGAGACATCAACGCCTCCCCGGCACAACCAGGCAGGCTTCACCACTCTCCTGCAAGAGCGGACAATTTATGATTCAATGGGCTACACAGTCAACGCTCCCACTGCCATCTCAGGCCATGACAGGAACTGTGCTCAGTTTGGTCCTGGAGGTGTCACTTCCCTGACTCCTATCAACTCATCCAAACCGACCCAGGCATCCAGTGGGAGGAAAAGGAGAAAGGAGAGGGGGGAACCGTCTCCTTTGTGTGACAGGACTTGCTCCTCCTTTTTGGAAAATATCTCAAACTCCCCCAAGAAAACGCCCACAAAGTCACTGCCATTTACACCGTCACGAGTAAATGAAACCTGTTTTTCACACACTATACTTCTCATCTCAGCTGACTAATTTGAGTGGTTTTAGTTGCATTGGTCCTGTAGTTAATATGCCACGTCTGTCTGTTTTCCCAGTTCTGCAACATATCAGGAGCAGAGCATCTGAATCTAGATAATCCTGCCCTCACCTCAACTCCTGTGTGTGGTCAGAGGTGCCTCCTCAACACACCCCTCCAGAAAGAAACCACACCTAAGCACCAGAAAGAGAATGATGGGTAAATAGATAATTAGTAGAAAGTAATCTAAAATATGTTACTGTTTGGAAAAATTATTATAATGACAATGACAATTTTAAAGTTCCAGGACTCCTAAATTCCGTAAAACCATCATGATTCCAACACCGAGGACACCGACACCCTTCAAAAATGCTTTGGCTGCACAGGAGAAAATGCATGGGCCACTGAAGATGGAGGTAAATTGTCAAATTTTGGCGTGAGCAACTAAACACATGGCCGATTGTTCTTGTGGTTATACTCATCTGCTGTGTTTTGCAGCCACAGCCTTTGGCATTTCTAGAAGAAGACATTCGAGAAGTCCTGAAGCAGGAAACTGGAACAGACATCTTTAACAGAGCAGACATCCAACCAGACTACAGATCCTGGAAACAGAATGTATGTAATGAATGGACACCTTCCACTACCCCAACTTCTTTACTTTCTATCTCATATGTAGTAAATATTTACAGTTACACCTATTATGTTATTTCAATGTTGGATTTTCAAACTTAGATGGATGGACCAGCCAGAAAAGTGCGCAAGTCTCTTGTGCTAGACCCATGGGACAAAGACAGCCTCAATGTGCAACTCTTCCAGGAGCAGCTCAACGATGCACAGGTAAGTCACTGTGACATCACTTAAGACGTCTGGTTTAGATCCAGCTGGGCTCAAAAAGTAAATCAGTAATTACCACAAATCTGTACTTGATTAGGACATGTAACACCAAAGAGCTAAACAATAGCTAATAGTGGTAGGGTGTGGTTGTGCAGAAAAACTCACACATGTACAAATGGAAGGTTTTATGATGGTCAACCAAATTCTGGAGTATCTGATTTAAATTTGGGGTCACCATTACTTGAATTGTTAATCTACCACTTCATTGTAACCCCACCAGTAGTTTGCAAAGTGAGGGTCACGAGACACTAATTCATCACAAGATGATCCAGAAATTAAATAAAGCATAGCATATTTTAGCTGTAATTGTTAGACAAGATACAAATTGTTTTTGTCCTCATTACATAAGCACATGACATGTTATTCTGCATAGTGTATTTTTACTCAATACTATCAGTGCAAATGTGGCTCAGGTGGTTGAGCGGGTTGTCTACTAATCGCAGGGTTGATTAGATCATTGTGCTCTTTTGTGTTGTTGTTACGCCTGTGTTTGGACAGGCCTATTAGTGCCAGCACACAAAGCATTTGTGTGCCACTGTGTTTTTTGGGCTGTCAGGGGCTGCAAAGTTTGAAAACAACACCATTCACCGAATGTCATGTTGCAGGTTACAGATGAAAGTCTGATAACAGGCTCTTCGCTGGTCACCCCGATCCCTGAGCAAGAGGAGTGTAGCCGCTCTTTGACTACAGTAAAAGAGGAGTCCTCATTAGGAGTCTCCATTCATCCTCAGCGCTTTACCAGCCCCCGGGTGAAGAAGCTTCCTTCTTCCCACAAAGCGCCCAAACACACCACCACACAGGTATGTTGGAACCAAACTAAACCTGTATGAAATATATTCAGTTTCTTAAGACGTTCTCTCTTTGTTTCTATGTGCCATTTATAATATATACAAAGAAAATACACTTAATATCAAGGTCTCTATCAAAGGAGCTAATAGTACGTAAAGGACAGAAGAAGGATAGGCTGCTTTAATCACAGCGTCCGTTGTTCACCTTCTCTGCAGGTGAGTGAGTGGGAAGCAGTGGTTTATGGGAAGACAGAGGACCAGCTGATCATGACAGAACAGGCTCGTCAGTACCTGAATCCCTACCCGTCGTCCGGCTCTACCTCAAGGGCCCTCGTGCTTTAAAGCCGTCCCCCCCCCCCACGCTACGCAGGCAGCACTACATCTGTCCAACAACTGAAACCTCCACTGAATCCTGTAAGAGACAATCCAGTGAAGACTAATGCATTTATTTCTCTTTTGAAGCAGGAATGCACTGCCAAGGACGTCCACACAGAGGCATGGCTGCTGCTATTGTTTTCAACACATTTCTAGGTCACTGCCCTTGTTCAGAGGAGTTTTCTATTGGGCCTGTATTTTATTTTGAACAAACACACCCCGACTACATGAGCAGTTTTGTTCAGACACTAAAAGGCTAGTTATTTTTCTGTACCAGTCTGTCGTGTTGAATCAACCTGCACATATAGTACGCTATAGAAACAGTGTGTATTACTAGCAGTGGCTGCTTCGAAGTTTTATATTGTTAATATATTGTTTAAAAGACAAGAAAGACATTTTATGATGTAACGCTACTTATTGTGTATCTCCTCCAGCTTGTTTTGCTAAACTGCCCCATTGCTGTTATCAAACCACGTACATGCAACTTTCGTAGCTTTTTACTGACACCCATGTGCTTTTAAAATCACACCATGGGTTTTAACTAGACACATACCTTACAGACTATAATGTTAACCTTTGCTTTCAAATTCGAGTAACAAAAAAATGCAGCTGTGTGGTTTTTGCGGCAGCAGTGTCACGTTGCTGAGAATGCCTAATCCGTGGTGATTTGAAGTTTCGATGATGGAAATAAGAAGCTGTCAGTATTGCACTACTGAGTTGATTTTGCTGCTGAGAAAGGAGCAGTGTTTTAAAGGGCAAACTGGATAGCACTTGTGATGGTATCTCTTTTTTTTTTTTTTTTTAAACAACAAAGCGTTTCCTTTCCGAGGCCATAGCGTCCGTGGCGGCATCGGTTGAATGTATTTCATTGCAATGTACATGTGTCAGAACCTCAAAAATGGAAGGGTACCTTAATGTTTATTTCTGTTTGTTTTATTTATTATCTGACAGCTCTAAAGCTTAGATATTAATATAAATTGGACACCATGAGTTTTTAAGAAGTTTAACTTTGCTGACAAAACAGCCTAAAAACTCTCAGTTGCTCTAAAGCAGTTCAGTCTGTATTAAAATGGCCACCGTTGCTTTGGTCAGATGTTTCAGTGTGTGACCATTGATACTGACATTTTCATATCATTAGCGTTCAACAACGAGCATTTGGTTGAGAAGGATTTACTTTTTATGTGAAGGCTGTAGGTTTTATTTATTTAATGTCTACTAATTTATTTATTTCTTTAAAAAAAAACATTTAAGAGAAATTATTGAAGAATTATATTGTTTTTTCTCTTTCAAAATCAGGATTGGGCTACCATTCAATTTCATTTCTCCAAGTTAGAAGAACATGCACTGCCACTAATTTAATGTTAATTTGTTTTCCTGATGAGGCAAGATCTAGCAAATAATCATTTTGTAGTTGTATGTGTGATCTTGTAACATATAGATAGGAGGTTTTTTTTGTTTTTAACTTTAATTCAAATGTGTTCTTCGCTGTTAGGTAGCAGGACTCCATCTCCGACCTCTAATCATAGACAAATTGCACTTTTTACTCATCGTTTAAATTTAAACGTTTGTTCATTCTCATGATGTAGCTCTCGTCCTTACTTGTGTGTTTGCGTGTGTGTTTCTCCATTTTGTAATGAATGCTGACATTAAGTTCATGCTGCTTGATTTTAACTTGTTCTTTTCTCCTGTTTGGCTGCAGAATTGTGTACTTAACATACACTACATAAAAACTTTGGGTCTTTCAAGACAGCTGGCTGTGGGTAAAAACAGCTAATGCAGATTCATTATTACGAGATCTACATTTGATCGCTGCAGCAGCCACTGTCTCCATATATCCTGCTGAAATGCCATTGAGCAAGATCCCAAACCCTTACCTGCTCACTCGTTCTTAGATATGCTGCATAAGAACAAAATACTGACATTTTGATGTAAATACGTGTGAATTTGGGTTTGATTCTGAAAGAAAGTATTGCACTGTGCTTCCATGGTCACAGCCTGATTCGTGACACCTTTTAACCATCTGGTGAATTAACACTACAGCTATAAATGGTCTTCTTGTATTAGTGCATCCAGTTTTAGATATAATCTGGATTATCCCGCATTGAGCATTTGAGTGAGAATAAGAAGGGAATCTTGTCAGGGAGATCAAGTGGAAAGATCAAGAGAATATGGTACACAACAGAAAGACTGACTAACATACATATAGGTCATTTGTATTTGAATCTGGTGGCTGAGATGCGTCTAATCTGTATATACTTGTGTCATATGTTCTGTTTGTTGGTTTGACTTGTGTTTGTACATTCCATTTGTTAAGTCCAAGATAATATGTGTATTTAACAACACTTGGCCACGTAACATCATAGGTTTTGAGGGAATTAAGTACATTTACAGGATAGTAGCAGCTGCCATATACTACTATAGTTATGCATGAGCAATACACAAGATGCTGGTCTTTGCTTTCATATACAAGGTGAATCACAGATGTAACACTTGCGCTATATTATGTAGCATTTTCAGTTGAAATCATAACCAAGGTACCATAGAAATACTGCCAGCTGTCTTTGTAACCATGTACTTAATTTGGAAAAATAAATGCAGTTATTGCATGACTTCTGTGGCATTTTGACTTCCCTGTGTCTGCATGTTTCCATGTCTTCTGCCAAGCGCCCCTGTACAAATTAGTATACGTTACATGGCGTTTCCAGCATAATAAAGATTTCTGATGATCCTTTAGTTTTTCTGACATGCTCACAGCAGGCGTGGCAACATCCAGAGTTGTTGCCAAAAGCTGATTTTGTTGAAGGTCAGTTTCTTGGAGAAAATTAGAATTGAAATCCTCAATCTTAAGTCATGTTTAGTGACTTCTCCTCAGGTGGAGTTGACAGCCAAGCAGGTAAAGTCTGGGTTTGACGCCTGATAAAGAGGTTTAAGCTGCCTGCCCCCTGTCATGCGTGTATGTATATGTTGGGATGCTGTCAACTTGGCCTGGGGTCCAGGGACACGAGCCCCCTCCACCAGAACAAGAGACCTCTCCACAGGGTCAGCTGCTGCCCCTAAAAGGGCCCACTCACCCATGACTTAATGCCCCCGGGCTCTTTTGTCCTTAGGGCTGTTGGTTTTACAGGCCCATTCACTCAATTGCCCCCCAAATGGAGGGAGGCAAAGAACGTGACGACGTGCCTTATGCTGAAGGAGCAGCAGTGCGCATGCATTCAAACAATGTACACATAAACACGCAGGCGCCACATGCACGCCATGTCCACTTAATCAATCTGTCCTCCCTTCGCTCTCATTCTCCTACAAGAGGGCCTATTGTTCTTGTGCGACCCACACTAAGAGTTGAAAGATGTCAGGGACCTTTTGCCTCTTAATTGGTTATTGGCAGCAGCCCTTCCACCTTATGCTTCCTGCATGTATTTAGGGGAATCAGCTCATAGATTAAAGTGACTTACTGATACGCACACACTTAGTTATGCTGTTGCTATTATCAAATTCATAAATTTGTATTAAAATTGTAATCTATTTATTTAAATGTGCACTTGACATGACATAGTTTGCACTGTTTTAATTTTACCATCCAGTGCAGGTTTCCCCCCTTCTTCTATAACTCCAGTCATTGAGTCAGCTTGTGTTAGACTTGGTAAGGTATGTGCGCATCCGTTTTTGTTTCTACCTTGTACACCGAAGACATGAAACAGAGCCTGCAGGCGTCCGACCAAATCTCCCCTGCCTTCTCTCTCCGAGCACACACCCATAAGCGAGCGCAAAAACTCTCCCACACACACTGTTTGCCTTTGTGTATGCTAGACAGCAGATGGCAGCCCATTATAGGGCTGACAGAGCAGTCATCTGGCAGGCACCCTGTTACCCCTCCTCCCCATCGCCTCCCCCACCCCCCCAAAGACACCCAACAACACAGCAGGGATAGGGCGCTTTTAGGCGGGAGAGTCCACAGTCACAGAGTTGTGTGCGTGTTAAAATTGGACCCTGGCCTTTCCTGCCCTATATAGGTCACTGTTTCCACTGTTGTGTGTGTTTGTGTGAGCGCCACATGAGGTAAGTCAGGCTCACATTTGACTGGGGATTTGCCAGCTACACCTACAGTGGATGACTTACTTGAATTTGAATGGAAACTGTATCGGCCCCTCACGTGGCCCTTTTCTGACAGCCATTTGAAAAGAGGTATAGCTTCAAACTAGTGATGTTTCTCCTTCTATGCACCTCCTTCTCACGCACAAACATTCTGTAAATCTCATTCTTTTTTTTCTTTCTTTTATATTCTGTCATTCCTCCTCACTGTAATCTTCCTCAAAGCTTGAATTTCTCAGGTAAACGTGCAAGATATTAATTCCTTGGCTCCACATAAAAGCGAGAGTCACATGCTTGAGATAAGCTGCAACAGTAACGGCAGCAGAAAGGCTCTCTCAGATATTCACCTCATGAATCACAGTTTGATCAGAGGACCACTGGAGCTGTCTGTCTTTGTAACATTTACGCCCTTCCCTGTGCAAGACATGCCTCCCAAACACTGGCCCCAGAGTGACTGCCTCCTACAGCCTTTATTACAAAGGATTATACAACAGTGAATATCAAACAGCGGGGGGAGGAGGGTCTGAGTTTCCCCACGGAGGTCAAGGCCAAGGTTAGGATTGGGTTTGCTGTTTGTATCCTCTGCAAAGAGGTAATCTACAGCCCACCCTATAGAGATCCCACCACAGGGACATGCTGGGAGGCACCACAGAAGAAGACGACTACATGCGACTTCTGAGAGCTACTTTGGTGTTGCCGGGGCAACTGGCACAATCCCTGATCCTTTGGCGAGGCTTTCAGCAGGCCTCAATCACACTTCCTTTCGCTTGAGAGAGTTTTTTTCTTCCTCCAGCACTGTTAGAAAGGAGGGAGGCCCAGTGTGTTCAAAGGAAAATGAACAGGAGCTTAAGTATTGAGTAATATGCTGAGGCATGTTTCCACTGAAATAAATAGACATTAGGCACGAAGGGTTTGCTGGTTTTATCATCATCATCGCAATAATAACTTATATATTATGCAGCAACATATATATATATATACATATCAACAACTCACATGAGCAAATGAAGTTAAGAAATGTGAATGATAAAACACACAATGTTATAGAAAAAGGCTACAGTTGATCATCATGAAGCATCACTTAGTGCTTCACTGGCTGCCACTAGCTGCTACGTTATTACACACATGGTTGCATTGGTGACTATTTCTGAAGCATAAATCTGGCATTTCATCTTGGCAGCGAAGAGCTACTGCTCAGCTCTCTGTGTCACCTGTGGCCCCGCCCCCATCAGTGATGTCACAGCACGCCTGTCAATCAAATGCAATGAGCAAAATGACCTTTGCAACATCACTAATTGGGGTGGGTGCCTTCCTGGCTTCTAGAAAATGCAGCTAAGTCGAGAATATCTGATATGGCACAGGCACAGGCCCACATCAGGATATTCAAGACTTGTTTATTTCAGAAGCCCCTGTGTTTACCCATCTACTCCCCCAGCGCAGCCCCACCAAAGTGAACTCGGCTCAGCCACCCAAGACAAAGAAAAGGGCTTCTTAGTCGCCCTCGAAGGCCCCATTGGTGGCTCCCTGGCATTCACTCTTTTTCCGGCACTTGGACAAGATCCTGTGGAGCAGGCTTGGAGATCTGTGTGTCTGGGGCTGGGAGGCCACAGGCTGAGGAGCAGGGATCTGGGGCCTCTGCACCAGGAAGGGGCCCTCGCGCTCACCCTGGCCCCCATCCAACCCCACTCCTCCTCCTCCTGCCATTCCACCTCCTCTGCTCCCCCTCCTGAGTGCCTGCAGAATGTGTCCACTGGGGGACAAAGAGGAAATAACAAACACAAAGGCCCTGTTTATTCCTTATGACCCAAATTCCACCGCTAGCAGACAAGACAGGCACGGAGCTGCACAGAGGGCCGTGTTTGTGTATATATCGGGAGTGTGCATGAGCAAGGCAGGCTGGGATATACAGTATTTGCAATATAAACACCCCTGTGGCCCATCAGACAGCTCCTGTGGCTGGTGTCATTGACTGCTGTGATAAAAAAAAATCTGTTTAATATCTAACAGTGTGCCATAAAAGCTCTCACAGGATGTGCTGTGCTATATTTTCGCCCTCCATTTAGATAAAAACACTACAAAGTCTTTCCTTTCCCTCTCGCTTCTCTTTGGCCCTAATGAGATGCAATGTGTGTGTGTGTGTGTGTGTGTGTGTGTGTGTGTGTGTGTGTGTGTGTGTGTGTGTGTAGGGGGCTTAGTAATCATTGTGCTTTGTCAACTAATGAAGGACGAGAGGGGCCACCTGTTCAGGGGCGCTGGGCGGAGAGCGGTGAGATGGGATTTGGAGATGGGGGATGTG
>OMNN01019050.1:0-17991 GCA_900302755.1 Chromis chromis
GGTTGTTTATGCGGCCGACTGATCAATTTATACTACATGGTTCAGGCTGCACGCTACACTGATGTAAGCCCGGTCTCATTATTTAATAACACCTCGTACATTTGGCAGCACGTCTGACCGAGGGTTTAAGCTGTTGTGGCAATGGTTTTACAAATTCATGCCGTCCTACTTGTGTAGCAGTCATGCCTTTAATGGTGTCTCGTGTGTTATTGCTCCATCACATGTTTGGCTGAGGCTTGACTTTTAAAAAGTACATCTGTTGCAATTACACATTTTACCCAAATCGTTCAACCCTTTGTGAAGTGAACTGTAACCGGTAGGTCGCCGGTTTGAGTCCCTGGACTGGCAAGAGGTTGAGGTGTGTGCATACTGCTCCTAGTATGTATAGTTGAGGTTTACTTTGAATAGGATGGGTCAAATGCAGAGAAGGAATTTCCCCAAGGGGATCAATAAAGGTTAGATTATTAACCCTGTACTACCAAAGCACTATGGGGTTTAATAGGTTTTGTAATTAACATGGATTCCATCACTCCAAATTTTACATGTCAACAGATCATTTGCAAATAAGAAAACTTAAACTGAATAACAGCCAAAATGCAGGAATTTATGTCCTTCCCACTCTCCATAATACTAAAGGGGAGATGCAACACCTTGTAGAAAATAGTATATTTGCACTGACATCTTAACTGATTTTCACATTGAAGCTTTTTCTCCCTTTGTTTGTGAATGTTCAATGTTAAACCACTAGATGGCACACTGTCCCACCCAGGGAGGACTGGCAGTGGAGACATGCTACCCAAACAAGACTGGCTATCTGTTATAATCTATCTAACTGACAATCTGTGACTACAAATAAACAACACTTGTAACTATAGGTATTAATATTACATTTATGATGATAAAGACACTTCTATCTTATCTGGTTCAAAAATTCTAATTGAATGTTTGAATGCATCAGGCTAATCTCTAAATTCATTTTGTATTTGTGAATCAGTAACTAATAGTTAGCAGTTTAGTAATAGTTGTGTCTTTGTCCTGATTTTCTTGCTACATACACAAACCACATGTTAATTACCATTGGAACAATGAAAGGAACATGTA
Source organism: Chromis chromis (assembly GCA_900302755.1). Taxonomy (NCBI): domain Eukaryota; kingdom Metazoa; phylum Chordata; class Actinopteri; family Pomacentridae; genus Chromis; species Chromis chromis. The sequence goes on from OMNN01019050.1 coordinate 1,102, forward strand.
CCTTTACTGATGGAGGACTTTCAAGACACTTGAATTCTTGTGTCGACATTCGGCCTGGACTTAATGGATTGCATTAACACATGGTCCATTATCCAGGGATTCACACGGAAAGTTTAAAGGTCATCTTTTGACAGAAAGTAGCAATGAGAGACCACAGCCTCCGTGGCAACAATGTGCTGTCCTTTTTCCTTGGATCGTCTTGTGAGTTGGGTGCAACATTATAAGGTTATGTTTTGTGTACCAGCTCCCTCCCGGGGCCAGGGTATCCAAGGACTGCAGGGACCTTCTGTTGCGGCTTTTGGTGAGGAATCCAGATGCCCGGATCACCTTTGCAGAGTTCTTCACCCACCCTTTTGTGGATCTGGAGCACATGCCAAGTGCAGAGAGTATAGTGAAAGCAGTAAGAGAATTCTACTACTCTAGATGCCCATGAATTATTTGCGTGTGACTAACTAAGCAGATGTAAACATGTGTTAGTAGGTTTGTGCACATGCTTGCCCCACATGTCCTCACGCATGACTCTGTTTGCATGAATAAGCAATGGGGAGTTGTAGTAGTGAGTATTCATTGATGTCACTTTGTGTTTCCTCTTCTCAGAAAGGGCTCGTCCTGCAGGCCGTTCAGAAGGACCAGGAGGGGGAGAGGTCTGCTGCTCTCTCTCTTTACTGCAGTGCCCTTGAGCACTTTGTTCCCGCTATTCACTGTAAGAGCAACAACCACACTCATATCCTGTCTGTTGCCTAAGCCCTTCAACAATGCGCCACCTTTGTTCCTGCACAATAAACCGGCAAAGAAAACTCACTAAATGTAAAACCAAAACATCTCTTCTCTCCACCCTCCACTAGATGAGACAGACCGACAACGTAAAGATACCCTCAGGCAGAAGGTAGGCCTGAAAACACTCCTCACATTCACATTTGGATTTATTTCTATTTTCAGTTGGTCTTTTCTATACTCCAGTGGCTCTAACTTGGAATTAGTTCTCCTCTATGAATACCATATGGTGTGTATTGAGCATGGGGAGCGTATGTTTTGGTTGATGTAATTAAGTTGAGTCAATGTAAGAGGTCTTCCTGCAGGTCAGCCAGTATGTGTCCAGAGCAGAGGAGCTGAAAGCCCTGGTGGCCTCAGACAACAGACTGAGCTTTGAGGAGGCCCGGACTTCCAGGGACGTCCTCCGAGGTAAAGAACGCAGCTCAGGGCAGAGACAGGGCCACTACATGCAGCCATTAGTCTAATCTGGCCATATTAGAGGACAACGTTGAGTGTCACTGTGCCATTTTATTTCATTTTAATCTCATAATGTTGGGTTTATTTTTTCCTCGTATATTTACTTTTTCTGCATCTTCAAAATTGTGTTATTTTAGCAGTAGGAAACTGCATTAAATTGCTGTCTATAAGCAAGCAAAGATGTTTGATCTACTTAAAATAGTAGTGAATTAATTTTCTTGTCCCTTCTCATGAGGGTCAAAGGTTAGTTGCAATATAGCAGTGTCTCTGGGATGTGGTGTTTTAAGGACAATTGTGTTTTATTATTGTTTCCTTATATACTGTAAAACCTTGTCCACAATACTCGCGTTAAAAGATACTACAGGAGGACATGCCAATTGTCCAATAGAATGCATTGCTGCTGAGCTTAGACACATAAACAACTGGACTCAAAGTGTCCGGTTTTCCTTCTGCAGGAATGTCCCATGACCAACCACGACTGCTAGCTGCTTTGGAGATGGCCTCTACTGCCATTGCTAAGGTTAGATTGATTTACTGCTGGATGATGTTACTGCTGTAAGGACAAACACAAAGGCAGGGTGACGCAGAAGTAACATAGCACAGTACAAACCAGATTGCTTTCCAAACCACGAATTTTAAGATCACTAGTCAACCAAAACAAATATTTTGCAGATTTCCATGTCTGACATTGTTAGCTGCACAAACCCTTTTTACTGTATATTTATATGTTTCTGTTGTTTACAGCCTGAAAATTTCGAGAATAAACAAGAATGAATAAACAAGTTTTGCAGTACTAACAGACTGGTTAGTTGAATGATGATGTACAAGAGTGAGCCGAGTATCTTTGTGATCTGGTTCAAAGCGGTGTTTCCTCACTTTCAACCTTCCTTTATAGGAGGAGAGCGGATCAGATGAACATGAGGCTCTGGATGTGTACCAACAGTGCTTAGGAGAACTACTATTGGTCCTAGCAGGTAGACATACACCTTTACTTCCATACAACATGACTTTGTGCAATTATTCAATCTTTACTGATGTTGGTTACTGAGTTGCTCCACTGGTGCCCATAGTTGACCAAGGTGTCTTTGAGCAAGGGACTGTTCAAGGATGCCTTAGTAGTAGTTTGGTGACTGTGGAAGAAATTTAAACCCTCTTGTAGTCCCACATCTGATAATCCTTCTGCATTCAGAAATTGTTGCAGCTGTGTGTGTGCTTGCACATATTTGTTATTAAAGAGAATAAATTAGAAAGAAAGTGACTTTGAAAGGCGGCTAGGCATTTAAAACGATGTAGAGAGTGGGCATAATATGCAGGCTGGGACAGAAATTCATTTAGAGTTGAGGGTATAGCCAGGTCAAGAAATGGCTGAACAAAGGAAATGATACTCGGGGGAAACTTGGAGAGGGAGTAAAGATATAAAGATATTTTAAGAGAGATTTAACTGGAAACAGAGCGAGACATTGAACATGACAGATGGACTTTGAAAACGATGGATATAAACAAAGAGTGACTTAGAAGTAGTGGAAGGAAAACTAAAATTAAAAAAAGAAGACAAGAGACAGTGGAGCAACAGACTTGGAGAGAGATGGGGACACTTAATAAGTGACAGACCAACAAACACACAGAGGAGTAACAGAAGAGACTCCAGTGGCCTGGCGTCCATTAGGCCGGGTTCATGAGCTCATCTGGAAGATCAGCCTAATGGAAGAGGTGGGATAGAGTGATCCAGATGTGGCTTTGAGCTGGGATGAGACCCAGTGCCAGCGCCCTGTGTGTGGTATGAGAGCCCTGCCATCTGCTTCCCATTCAGATAGCACACTTCATTTATTTGTGTTATTACACTCTTGAAACAAATAAAAACTATCAACTCTCTAATAGACCAGAGTATTCAGACAGTGCTATTACAAGTTCCTCTCGTAAGTTTTGACTTGAGTTGATTGACTGTAGATGTTGTTGCCAAAATTGGCTGAAGGGTTGGTTTCCAAAAAAAGTGTGGAATTAAGTTGATTTATTTTATTAAATGTGTTAAGGAGAGCCTCCGTCTTGTTGGCAGATCAGTAATTCATGCTATACTAGTTTAGTAAGATGGTTAATGCTGTCCTAACCAACTTCTCTCTCCAGACTTGGGAGACTTGTTGTGTGGCACAGCAGATACCAGCAGGGGGATTGTTGGGAGAAAACATTGGTTCTTTGTTTGGCCAAGAGCTCTTTGTTGCACAGCTTCCCAACATGCCTCACCACCACAGAGCCCTTCTCCTCCTCCTCCTCCTCCTCCTCCTCCTCCTCTCCACTTTCTGTCACTCTGCCCTCCAGGATGACTGACTGTGAAAACACTGGCCTACATTAGAACCATTTCCACTCTTGAGCCCCCAGTCTACACGCTAGCAAAATCCAATCTAGTAGTTGACCTCATTTTGAACAAACAAGGTGATTAGGTAGTGGACTCCTCTTTTTCCTTCCTTCCCTCATTATTCTTGTCTTTTTTTTTTCCTCTCTTGGCGAGCCAGCCGAGCCCCAGGGCCGCAGGAGAGAGCTGCTCCACGGCGAGGTGAGTGCGTGAGGGAAGGACTCTGGTTGAGTGCTCACGGTAGGAACGAATATTTCTCACCTCCATCAAGCCCTCGGCTGATCACCTTCCACAGTGGACGCTCTGTCTCATAACCCATGAGCCTTTTTTCTGGCAGTCACATGTGCAAAACATAATTAATCACCCATAGTTCCTGTTACATACACATAGATCACTGTCCACTTTATAATTGGATATTCTTTATATCGACAATGGATCGCCTGCCACTTGTGTGTGAAAAGAGTCACCTGTAGAGACAAACTATAAAAAATACAGCTCCTGTCAGCTCTATGAAGCATTATAAACTGTGCAATCAAAAGTTATATTAAAAGCAAAAAGTGAACCTGATTGAAATTTTCCTGCTGTCCCCTTTGAAGTAGTCGTCTCGTGCAGTGATATACAGCTCCCAGTGCTCCTGCCACGCAATTACTGGAGCCCTCATTTTCCCAGGAGATTTTATACCCAATGGCAGACATTAATACATAGTGTAAATGAAACTTACAGGGAACCAAGCTAACCAGTATTGGTGTCATTATGCTATAGCCGTTACGTTGTGCAAGAACTTGTCTATTGCCACTTTAAAGATTAAGATAAACAATTATCTTAACTTGAATTAAAGTTGAAATTGAGACTAGCAGACGTAAGTAACTTCAGCAAAAACATTTGAATTGTGTGATGAGTCAAGAAAATCTACTTTAATTAAAGACAGAAGTCCCCCCTTGTACCATATCTACTCTTACACTAATGCACACCAATAGGAACAATTTCCTGTAGACTGCATAAATACTTTTGGACAACAACATAGACATGCCATAACCTTAATTTTGCTGATCCATAAAAAATGCTGGCCGCAGCTGTAAGGAATCAGGACCCTTAATACTAGTTTTAATTTTCTACTTTGACAAACACATGCAAAGACCTTGTGCATGTCTGTCATTAATGCTCCAAGGCCTTTTGTTTTTGTGCATTGTTTAACCAGCAACTGAGCCAACAACAGACAACAGTATTTCACCAACAAACCCCAAAGGGGGCTGGGGGATTCAGTGGGCCTCATAGACCTCCCTATTTGAAGTTTTATGGGTGCTTGTCTTAAGTAAATTCAGATGCGTCTGTAATAATCTAATGCATTAGGGAGGCGGGGTTGGGGGATTAGATTGAAAGCATGTGTGTATGTGAGAACCCAAAACAGCCAACACATGCTGCCATGGCTGGCCTCCATGTGCGTTCATATCTACTGTAGAGTACACTTTCGCCTTTCAAGCTGTAATTCAATATCCTGGCTAAATGTGAGTCATAGGTTTGATTTAGCTGGTGTGTGTTGATATAACGTCATTATGGCTGAACATACGTGCATAAGATCTCTTGTCTTGTTGGCTCCGTCTCAGTACCATGAAAACTCTGCAAGTTATCAATAGGCCCCATGTACTTGGCTCACCCATGTAGATTTCTTCCCCATTTATTGTACTTGGTGATTAAAGGGATTGTGATTAAAGTCCTGTGGCTACATAAGGTTGGGGTCAGAGTCGGGTACTAAAAACCTGTGGTCAAAGTGATTATTTACCACCACAAACTAGCTTTTTAAAGGGACAATTTGGAAGTAATCAATTAAAGGTCCCCCATCATTATGACCCTCAGATGTTACTGCAGTAATACCCTGGAGGGCCTGCTTTAATATTGTGACGTAGTGGTGACCTAACTAGGTATTAGGTGCAGCCAAGAACCTTCATGCTCACCAGAGGACTGATCACCACAGTAAAGAGCACCCTCAAGCTTGTGATGACAGCAGTTACTACTTGCACATGTGTACCATATGAAATGTATTCAAAAAATAGAAAGAGAAAGAAGCAGATCAGCAGAAATTATCAGTTTGATCCGATTTTGAAGGAGAGTTTTTGTCCCCACATGTTTTTCAGTTTTTGGCTTTAATGCTGCACAAAAACACACACACATACAGTAAACAAGCTGAAAAAGTATATAGCTAACTGACAGCCAAAAATGTCAGTGATCCCTCTTTATATTTAAGGTAAAACACATGAAAATCATAATGTTCTCGTATCAATTCAAATGCTTTCATTGGCGCTTGTATTGTCAAACAAGAGTGTTCAGCTTTACTAGCAGTTCTTGAGATTGTACTAGGCACAGCAGTGCTTTGAGCTCAATGCTAATGCCGGCATGCTAACATGCTGGGCCCAGTTGTTCATACAGTGGAATCTGGATCAGAAAGACCTGGATTTAGAAATACCATGTTTGACTATCCAGGCTATTCCAGGTATTTTTGTGGCAGTATTTCAAAGCAGCATTGGATTGCATCACCTTGATCCGGATACAGACTTTTCAAGATGATCAAATCTGGATTACTGGGGCTCTAAATGGGACCACATATCGCAACATGGGCCACTAGCTATGTAAATACCAACAGGTACAACAGCACACAGTATAATGTTGTAGATATTTTAAACATGTGTATTAAATCATTAAAAATATAACATTTCCAGTAGTTAAAAAAATGAAGAATGTTCACATTTCTTCATTTTAGAAGCAGCTTTTAGAGGGCACAATGGCATAGTCATAATATACAGAGAAATAGTAGTTTTGCTACTAATGACATCTGTTTGGGGACTTTTTAAAAAGAAAATTATTTCTTTTGTGGCGGGGAGAGTCTTTCCATTTATTGGTAGAGAGACAGAATGAAAGTGGGGGAGACAGGAGAGTGACATGCAGCAAATGGTCTTGAGCTGGACTCAAACTCATGACCGCTGCTAAGGGACTGAGCCCATGTGGTATCGCCTTAACTCAGTGAGCTAAACTGTGGCCCAGGGGACTTTAAAAAAAAAGTTTTTTTCTTTTTTTTTCTTTATCATTGTAATGGTTAAACAAATAAAATATAAATAAATGCATATTCTACGTAATGAAATGAAACTTTTATCACCTTTCATTCCTGAAATTGGCCCTTCTGCTGGGATCGAGATAATCTTACTGAAAGGTTTTGAACTGCACACACTGAAGATTTGATCTAAATTGAAACCAAAACAAATTACATGATCTAATCCACTTTCAGATTCCCTTTTTTTTCTTTTAAGCAACCCATTTTCAACATTTGATCCAATCCGATTGCTGAAAACAGACCTGACTACTTCTGAACAACTGGGCCTGATGTTTAGCAAGTATTATCATTACCTTGTTCATCATCCTAATTTAGCATGTTGGTATGCTAACATTTGTTAGTACTAACATTGGCTGATTAACCACAAAGTACAGCTCAGAGGAATGGTATTATCATTAGTTTTGCAGCTGTTTGGTTATTAATCAAATATTGGATTAATTTCATTAATTTCGACCTGATAATTCGAGTTGAAAAGTCATCGATCTCTGAATTTCATTACAAACCACTCATGCACATTTCAGTCTTCTAGAGGAAATGTCAGGGGATCACTAAAGTATGGGAACGGTGAACGTCTGTTCGTTGTGTTATGACAATCCATTCAAAAGTTGTTGATACATTTTAGTCTAAACCAAAGTACTGGGTCAACCAACCAACCAGCATTGCCTCTGGGGCCATGCTGCACACACTGCTAAAAGAAATCTGCAGAAAGCATATTCCAATTGCAAGCCAAAGAAACGCAGTTAACAAACACTTGTGTTGAAAGTGTAAACTATAACCACATTTACTGGGTTTCTTTGTCTCTCACCAGATTAAAAGCCTCATGAGCAGAGCCGAATACCTCAAAAAGCACATTAAGGTAAGCATGGACTCCTTCCAAGTATTCAGCAGAAAGAGATGCACAAACTGTATGAAAGGTTTGCCACTGAGAACATGCAATATGTTTGACTTTAAAAGGAGATTATGCTCAAGATTATGACATCTTTTTAGATAGTGCTACATTATTGGCACTCACAGCACTGATCATCATTTTAATCTTCATTTTGAGTGATTTCTGATATGTGTTCATTCTTCAGATGCAGGAGACTCAGAGAGACGTTTCTCTGGATCGAGAACCTCTAGCAGATTCTGTCAGAAGCTGTGAGTTTCCCTGCTGTGTTGTGTAAACTGTTCCTTTGGCCATGAAAGTGTGTTTTTTTTACAACCTCGCAGCCATACTGATAAGTAACTCTATGGAGGGTTGGTAAAAGAAGGTGGTGGGGGTTAAGCGAGGAATGGCTGCCTAAAGTTGCAATGAAATGTCCTTTCATTGAAGGTTTTTCCACTAGTAAAATATGAGCCATTCTCTTGCTGTGCCGGCCACCCTGCAGGACTGCCTGGCTCTTTGATTTGGTTTCAGTGCAGCCCTGGGCAGCTCTGTCCTCTTGTAAAGCCTACCTTGTGAAAGTGGGACATGTTGCAAGAAAAGAGTGACCCTCTAACACAGAAACAACAGAAATAACAACAACACACACAAACATTTCACTCCTTTCACATACTCGCATGTAAGCTTGCCTTCTGTGTAGAGTTGATGTGTGTTCAGTACATATCAAACCTGAACAGTGCAACAAGGAGTGTATCATTAATGTAAAGTCAAGTTTTAATATACTAGAAGGTCCCTAGTGGTAATCTTTATACACAAGGCCTAATTCCCAGTATTTTCTGGGCTCAGCTTCTAGATGGATAGTGGATACCTAAAGCGTAGACAATATCCTGTTCTCAGCAAGAAATTCCTGGGGAATTATGAATTTAAAAAAAACAGCGATGGGGGGAAGGGCACCGACGACTCTAGAGGCCGCTCAAGTTTCGTGAAGAATGTGGCTTCTTCTTCTGCTGCTGTTATTTTAATAAAACCACGCCATAGTCAGCCATACCAGCTGGCTCTGATCCAACAGCAGCTGTAGTAGAGAGGGTCGCAGCAACGCCCAAGTCTGTCTGGTGACCTTAGACTACACCAAAATAAGCAGAAACGTTGTGCTGAGAGGCATCACACTGTAACCCTCAGACAATTTACCCTTCAGACATTTAAGCTACAGTCAGTGTAGCCTATTTACAGGCACTCAGAATTCTAGGCACAGGTTTTTCCATGGCTCGTAACTCACTTTGCCTGAAGGTTAATGAAATTTATTCTGTATAAGTTATAAATACTGGAAATGCATAAATTGGGAATCAGATGTTCAGTTTTTGTCACAACAAAATGGAAAATGAGGACTCACTTCGTCTTCAGGGTCAGAATTTATACTATGGTGAATACCCAGTACAGTACATCTTATTGAAAGTGCAAACGGCACAGAGTCACCTTACTCTTGTTTTTGCTGCGTTAACTGCCAATGAACACAAGAGGAACACACCTACACCACACACTAAACACTCGGTATGGCAGGATGGCAGTCTGTTTATGCTAGAAGGTGGAAAAGAGGCAACAGAACAAGCTGCACATTTATTGTTATGAACAAATTTACATTATTAGAGGGTTTCCATTTAACATGTGCTTGTTAAAGGTGTGTTTTTTCTTAATGCTGTGGTAGCTTCTTAAGTGTTAATATGGTTTGCAGTGTTTTAGCTGCTGTCACCCTTAATGTTTAAAATCTAGTTGGCTTGAAGTTTGTGCTCTTCTCTAGATTTTCAAGTAATACAAATGGGAAATAAATCAATAATTGAAGTTGACAGAGGAATAATAATCTACCCTTTATTGATCCCCTTGGGGAAATTCCTTCTCTGCATTTGACCCATCTTATTCGGACTTAACCTTAACTTTACATACTAGGAGTAGTGGGCTGCCGCAGTGCAGCGCCCGGGGAACAGTCAGGGGTTAAGGGCCTTGCTCACGGGCCCACAGTGGTGGTGACTGGGACAAGCGGTTGCTCTCACTTCCCCACCTCAACCTCTTGCCAGTCCGGAGACTCGAACCGGCGACCCACCGGTTACAAGTTCGCTCCACTAGGCCACCACTGCCCCCAAAGTAGTCTGAGAGAAAGCAGTTATAGAATAGAAATTGGCTTTTAATCAAATGTTATACACATATTCTGTATTCACAGTGATGCTAGAAATGATCATACTTTGTGAGTAATTAGCGAATGTTGTCAGTGTTGAGTTCAACAGTTTGTTTTCCTTTCATCATAGTTGAAATGAAGCAGACGTAAAACTTTCCAAAACAAATCTGGGAAATATTATTCAGACTGATCCATCCATCTGTGTGGTTGTCAGATGTGGTTGCTGAGACCCTCGAGACACTTCTGACTTACTATTTGAATAAGAAATTCTAAAATGGAGATGTGTTGTGATCTTGCAAAAGCTGGAACATAACACACATCTGTCATTTCTGTCTTCTCAGCCTGCTGTTTGCAGTAAGCAGGGCGGCCACCGTGGGACGAGTGGAACGTCCCACAGACTGTCTGTCAGTGTTCGGGTTGGACACAGAGCCTTCACCTGACCAGGTTTCTGCTGCGGCCAAATCACACCACATCCTCACCGACTGAGCACGCTGTCTGGGTGGGATATTACGGTTGCCAGCCAAATGTGCCCAGTGTTTTGGCTCTTGCTGGAAAGTTTTTTTTTTTCCTTCCAGATGATTTGGCAGGTAGAGAACTCCTGTTTATTATTATTTTTCAGGAAAACAAGTTTGGTTGGTAAAATCCTGAAAGCAGCTCTTGAATTTTGGATTTGCACACTGGTGAATGTGAAAGTTCCCTGCTCTTTACACTGTGTTGTTGCACTGCTTAGCCTCAATCCCCTCCTCCCGACACACCATTGATATGTAAATGCTGGACAGCTTGTATGACAATACCACACTGTCATGGTAAATGAGTTAAACTGAGACTGTTGCATTTAGTTCAGTGCAGAACATTCAACAGTATTTCCAGCATGCCAAAAACTGTGAAAAAAACGAGCATACAATCAAATGGGAGCTATGACGTATCACAACCGTTTTAAAACTGTAGTGCTAAGTATATTATATAGAGGCCTGTGCAAACATGTACGTACTCCCTCACCCCCCTCTCCCCCTCTCTCCACTGCCTTTACTGTGGGTCAACCACAGGCTCACCATGCTCTCTCCGCTGATGGAGCCCTCTCCACCACTATGAGGGGAAAACTGGAGAGGTGCGGCCTCTGCCTTATTTACACTAGACTTGCATTTTCTTAGGTTTGGCACTGGCCGGGTATTTGAGGGATACAGTGAGTTGTGGTGCTCAAGTAATGCCTTCATAACTAGGCCTCTGTGAAACGGTAAAAAGCTTAACAGTTGGTGGCAGGCCGATAATCCTCACTGTTGTAGGTCTTCACGGACTGTTTTGATTCCAGACAGGTAAAGTGTGTCTCCGAAAGGGAGCTTTACTTTGTGGATCTAACTTTAAGGCAACTGTAGAAAATGCCTGAAACAGGAGTTAAAGGAGAAAAATATTAGTATTATGTCTGCTGGCAAGATTCCCACACTTCTATGTTGTTTGATTTTTTTTATTTGACTGTCTATACAGCTGTGATTTTATAATGTATTTATTAAAGGACAAATAAGAAATGGAAAATTAGCTGACAATAAATTTACCATCTCCAAAACTGTGCAGTCTGTCTTTAGAGATTTTATCAACAGCACAAGGTGAACGCTCATTTTTTTAAGAATCAATGGAAAGATTTATTTGCCTTCGTGGGAGCAACGCTGCTGGTCTCTCGCCACCGTCATCATCTGGAAGGGAGCTCTGAAGAAACAGCTGGCTCAAGTCCACGAGGGGAGGAGAGAGGAAGGCAAGCAGGCAGGGGAAAGTAAGGACATTTTATAATTATATAATTCCTATGGAAGTCTGGAATCTAGTGAAACTGACAGTGAAAATGTCCAGATCTGAAACGCAGGGAAATACATGAAGAACCAGCTACATCTATGTTATCCGTTTTTCTTTTACTGTCTATAGTTCTTTTGCCAAACATGATACATCCAGCTCTTCTCACAGAATTATGGCAGCTGAATTTACTAGTTTTTCATAATTCGCCAATACTGTGTCGCAGGATAGGAACACGACCTAAAGAGGTAATTAAGCTTCTAAAAAAACTGAGATAGCAAAAACTGTCCTAATAGCAAGAAAAGAAGAATGAACCCTGAATCAACACAAAAACAGGGAAACGGAAAAATATAACTCTTCTGATTGAAGTGGACACTTACAATTTTACACACAAAGATCACTTTATAGTTAGTCCCATTGAACCCACAAACAGTTTGAAGGTTTACTAGTCACTCCAAAATTATAACTTGCCATTGTTGGGCGTAATTTTACAGTGTTTTAGCAGAGCTGTAGGTGAGCTGGTGTGCTTGAGCTGCAGTGAGTGGTGGAGTGGAGGTGTAGATAGACTTCATAGATCTGCACATGCTAAAGAAAGTAACAGTGTAGAGTTACAGCTAAGCCATTTTAAGGCAGGAAGGGATGCTTTTTAATGAAAATAAAACTTCTAGATATAACTTTTATACCGAGAGATGAGTTTTTAGGGGTTTAATCAATGAGCAGAGTGGGACTTTAAAGGAAGCGCAATATTAAATCACCAGCAGACCACTTTCGAATACTGGCTCTTAAGTTAATAACGTCTCAGAACTAGATTCTTTGGGGATTTCCTAAAAGCAGTGAAATACAAAGCACAGCTGTACTTGCCGTATAGGTTTAACAAGTGGTTTTTAAAATAAGGACTCGGAGTAATGTTTGTTTTCTGCCCCACCATCTGGTTAATGACATTCACCTGGCATGCCAGGTGTAAATCACTCCCAGACTGTGTAGTTAGAACAGAGAGCAGCTCGGCTCTGGGTCCTGAAGCAACCGCATGGAGAGCCATTGAGTGATGCGTTTGTGGCTGTGCTGTGGAGGGGGCTCTAATTGGCTGTCGGTGCCCGTGGTGTTGGCTCAGCTTCTCTGCTTTAATCATGAGCATGAGCATCTTGCTGCCAGGAAAACTTTGGATGCAATTTTGACCCTTGTGCTTTCTTTGTTGCTTGTTTCTGGGAGTACTGCCAATTTATTTTGCCCCCAAAAGATGCATTGAATATCCGTACAGTAATGCATCCCAGAAAGGGAGATTCTGAGATGGAAAACTTAACCCACCACCCAGACTCTTCTCTAGAACCACAACCTACGGCATTGTGGTTTTGATTGGCCTCCATTTTCCTGCAGCTCCAATAAGTCCAGACTCCCTCTCTCTCTCTCTGTTGATACTGTTAATGGGACAGCAGGCGTCAACGTCACCCATAAAGAGGGGTCTCTACGTTCTGGACCCAAAGGAGCTGGGTCCCCTTGACTCCAGCGTGCCCCTGCACAGAGAGCAGGTCAGTCATTCACTGCGGCTCGATGGCTATCATGAATGGAACATTGTACCTACGTGAGACAAGAGCCTCCTAAATCCTGGGGTCACTCCCACTTTGGAGCCGTGAGGAGCAGAGTGTGGGTCCGGGGGGCAGGGGAGGGGGGTTTGTTTCAAAGAAATGTTGAATAAAGATAATTTAGAAAATGGGCTCCAGCACAGTGCTGCCTCTGTAGCTACACAGCTCCCCCTCCACACGCTCAACTCCCCAAGGCTACTCTGCTCATGTTTGTTTTGATTTTGCTCCCAGAATTGAGGCGGTTGGGGGGTGGTGATGGTGGCAATGGTTAACACAGACTGGACCATGGACAGACTAGCTAAACTAGAGGGAGTCCTGCTATATTGTAGCTGCAGGCTGCTTTGTTTCTCCATCTCCCTGTGTTTTTTTATGACACAGACAGTTGGAAGTGCTCGAGGATTCCTGTGGTTAATGAAAAATCAGGAGAAGCTGTGCAGAAAGTTCTCTCCAGACTCGGAGACGTTGAGATTTACCACCTGTTAACTCAAGTAACTAACTTCTAATTACTCATCGCATGTAGGTCTGCTCTCTCACGCAAGCACAGCGGCAACATTCTTCTCCCCCAGTTAGTTAATTTTCTACTCTTGCCACTGCACATTTGTACCATTTGGAGTGACATTTACAGAACAGGTGGGCAGCTCACACCTTGCAGCAATGCTAAATGACTCTTTTACAATTTGTTAATGACTTGTAAATACCTCAGTAAGTGTGGAACAAGCCCCAAATGGTTGCTTGCTCTGAAGCAGGTCATTATATTTTTTGATCATTAGCGAAGTCTGTGAATACACTGAGGTGTACGGGAAAACCTACAATTGACTGTTACTCTGCTCACCTCCTGCTAACATCTTGATGGTTTAGTTTCAGCTTGATTTTGACTATAGACACTTAAAATTCCTCACCCGTTTTCAATTACACTGACCTAATCCCTTAAATATACAGTGAAAATGGCAACATGCAGTGCTTAATGTGGAGTCACTTGAAAATGACTGTCAGACAATATTCTCTTCTATTTGGCGTTGAAGTTGCTGTATGTAGCAGCCCGAAACCTTATGTCATGCAAGTATTTTATGGTGTAAGTCCAATGTGAGGAAATATAACTGCACTCAGGAGAAAAAGATTAAATAAAAAGTCAGCTCCTTTTCTAGAAAGATAATATTGTTTGTGGTGCAGATTTATGTATTATAGCCACATTTCAGTGAGGATTTAGTGCCTCTAGTTCCTAAACATCACTTAAAACATACTCTACACCCTTTTCAATAGATCATTAAACATATTTATAGGGTCCTGAATGCTTCCCTCGTTCTGGGTTCATGTACAGCCACAAAAAATGTAATGCGGAGAGTAAGTCTACTGAGACAATGATGTGCTTTTAAAATCCAGCTTGATTAGTCTATAGAAAACCACAGTTTGATCCCTTTCATTCTCGAGTTGTAGATAAACCACATCATCACACTGCTTTAAGTCATAAACATTTTTATTATAAAACACACTCAAGATACTGCTCTGGAGTGTTTACTGCTATGTTCCCCACAAGATGAGATGAAAAATTGAAAACTCTAAATCACGTCTGGCTTCGTGGACAAAAATCTTGAGCTACATCTGTGTGTTTATATTAAAGGCATTTAAGCGACACTCATTTTACTGCATATGATTGTAAAATATATACACATTCTTCATATTCTAGCTTCATAATTTAACATTTAACAACATTGTTCAAGAAATTCATTTTCAAGTGGCAAAGACACAAACTGGCAGCTTCAGTACAAATGATCCGAACTAACAAAAACATGTTTCCCTTTTTTTGCTAAAACATGAACATGGAGCAGCGGGAGAAAGAAGTGACACTGAAAAGCTGCTGGTTTTCAGTCTACTGATGTAGACCTGCAGACAGGTGACAGAGCATCTACAAATATAGGTTTGTTCTGAAATATTCGGCCTCAAAACACACAAAATCAAAGACTTCAAAGTACATTTTTTTAAGGAAGGGAACTTCACTATGAGTTTGTGAAAGTGATTAAATCTCTTATATCATTAGTTTGAGCTTTATCTGTATTTGTACATGTTATTTGTCGACAATCCTGCTTGTTAAACGTTTTCTACATGTATCTGGAAAACCCTCTTGTTTAGTTGGCAACACTGTCATGCTCCTTCACCCACAACTGTGACACAGAATACAAAACATTCATTTAACCTGTGTTTGACCACACATAGCACTCTATGGCTAATGAGTGATTACCTTGTTTGCCCATACTGTTCTGACACTGCTTTGTCCACTGATTACTGCACCGATGCTGCAGTGTTGATTTAGCTGGCATTTTGTTGTGTTAATATCCATAAAATGTACCTTTTTGTTTGATAGGCTCATAAAAACTAGCAACAACTCACTCTTGAATCACACAGTTAGTTTTAACATAGATGGCTTAAATCTGACATTGTGTTCACACTTGCGTAACAAAGCAAAGCAGTGTCAGGCCTCCCGACATGAGCGGTGTCGTGGACAAACTGCAGGTATGCTATGTTGACCCATTCACACCAGCAGCTGGCAGGTTTTCCTGGAGTGTTGCGGCAGTGTGAAAGCAGTAATAAAGACAGGGGTCTTTTAAAGGCATTAGAGGGGAGGAAGAGAGGGGGTGGGGGTGGTCTCAGGAAAAGTTCAATAAAACAATCTCAAATGGGGGGAGGGGAACAAGACAGAGTGCTGGAGAGGCGCTTCAGTTAATTTAAGTACTTGATCCCACACCCTCGCCTGTCCTCTGAATTTTCCCACAAATATTTGAAGTGTGGTTGCTGCAACAATGCAAAGGCCCCTGAAATGGAGAGCAGAGCAAACAGAGGCTGGATGGCTCCAATGTTTGTCTAAGCTCTTAATAAAGCCACACTTCAAGTACCATTGAAACCAAACCAAATAAACAGGAGCTGTTTAAAGGCACACGAAACGGTCGAGCCCTGCAACAAAGTCTGGTTTGGTTCACTTCCTCTCACCGTCACCTGAAAAATATTTTTCGCCAACAGGCTTTCTTTCGACTTAGCAATGTGGGGAATCACTCAGAGCACTGCAGAGGCCATCTGTGTGGAGATCTGAATCACAAATCAGAAGGACAGATTTCCTGAGTGACATGTGCACGAAGAATTACTATGCAAACTGCACGGTTTGTGGAAAATGTCTGCACAAACCACTACAGTGCTCTCCGTCACCATGCAGCTATAATGAGATGGCAGAGAGGCCCAGGGGTGAAAAAATAACTTTCCTCATCCAGCAGACCTGGGTTCAAGTCCTCTGCCAGCAAGCCAGTGCCCTGCTCAAGTGTCTCAGAGCTGAATCCTTATTAAATCCAGCAGTGACCTCTGGAACAGTAATCTTCCTCAAGCGTCACCCTTTCAGTGATAAATCCAACCAACGCTTCCATCATCTCAGTATAATATCCATGCTAGAGGAAGAAACAGGAGCGCCATGCAGCTGGAAAACCTCTGGGAGGAGTTGTCAATATACACGTCCTCTCTGTCACCTTTAGGGTCATAGTCTTCATCCTCGTAGATGTCATCAACATCAGGCTGGTCTGAGACGACACTGTGGTCTCCTATGGAGCAGAGTTTGCTCATGTTCTCCTTGAGCACTTCACAGAAAGGCCTCTCCACCCCATCACAAACACAGCGGTTCAGCAGCATGCCGTTTGGGATGAACAGCATCTGCTGAATGGTGGCTTTACACTTGGAGGAGCACTTCCTTCCATTGAACAGCTGCCCGCAGTATGACATGTAGGCCGTGAGGGAGGTGTGGCAGTTGCTGTCCTCCTCGCAGCGCTGCCGGGCCTCCATGCAGCC
>OMNN01019051.1:1588-28607 GCA_900302755.1 Chromis chromis
CGTATAAAATTGGAAAGATCAACTTGTCATGGCTTTTTTACTCTCTATATAGAGAGTAAAAAAGCCATGACAAGTTGATCTTTCCAATTTTATACGGTCTGTTAGACCGTACTCTTGTTGTAGGGGCAGTATATAAGGTTCTAATGCTATTAATTGCTTTTTCAGCAAAACCAAATCTTTCCAAGACCAAGAACAAATAATTCCAACTAACACAGTCAAAAGCTTTTTCAGCATCTAGACTGGCGAATACAGCATTTTTTCCTGTTTTGTTGATATTATGAATTATATGGAGAGAACCTCTCATCCTGTGTTTGGCGACCCCAGACAATTCCAGTTTGATCACTGTCAATTAGTTCAGGCATAAAGGAATCTAGTCTCCCGGATAAGATGTATGCATACAATTTATAATTTTGATTTAACAGAAATCGGTCTGTATGAGCTGCACAGCATTTTATTCTTTCCCTCTTTTGGGATAACAGTAATAATGGCCTCACTCCACGAAGGAGGGATTGACATTTTCTCAAGTGTCCAGTTAAAGGGATTCAGAAGTACTTGGGACAAATCTTCTTTAAAAATCTTATACCACTTGGCTGGTAAGCCGTCACTTCCTGGTGTCTTAGTTTTTAATTTAATTTATTCAGAGCAGTGTCAATCTTTTTTCGTGATCTGTGATATTAAACATTTATTCTGATGTTCTCTAATTGATGGTAGATCTAATGAATTTAAGAATGTTTTTATATTCTCTTCATTTTCATGTTTTGGTTGTGTATAGAGTTTTATATTATGTTTGAAATGTTGCATCAATCTTGTCCAGGTTATTGCATGTTTGTCCTGTTTTGAGGTCCTATATGTTATATATTGATTGTAGAGTCTGTCTTTTCCATATTTTTCTTGCTAATAATTCTGTAGCTTTAGGTCCTTGCTCATAATATAACTGCTTTAGAAACTTGTATTTTTTCTAGTTCTTCTTTGCCATGACATGTCTAGGATTTGATTTGTGGTTTCTTTAATTTTGATCTTTACCTGGAGATCTTGTTTCTTGCTGTGTTTCTTTTCCAGGTCTTTTAGATCATTCTCAAGTTCTTTATGTCTATTTTCTTTTGCACTTTTAATTGCTGTGCTAAGGGATATTAATACCTTTTAATGTATCCCCGAGTATATTTGGGGTCACTTCTCCATTGTCATTAATCTCAAGGAAGGTCTTGATTTCAGATTTTATTTGTTGTATCACTGTTTTGCTGTTAAGTTGTATTGAGTCTCCGAATTGTTTTCTTTGTTCTATTGTCTAAATGCAGAACCAGATAAATCGGTGAATTGTCAGAGATATCCCTAGTTCCTATGTCACATTTTATAATCCTATGTCTTTCATTCTGATACATAAAAAAGAGTAAAAAAGTATACTGTTTGTCTAATGGATGCAAGTCTCTCCAGACATCTAGAAGACCCATTTCATCCGTTGTGTAGAATAAATCAAATTGTACCTTGTAATTCCGTTAAATGTCCATATTTATCACCTCTGAAAATCTCTGAGCCTCTCTCCTCTCCTGCTCCAGTGCGCACCACGGGTGAGCCTCTGTTCCCAGTTGGTGTCTGTCGTTTGCGGCTGGTTTGCCGGGTATCCTCTCTTTATCATGTCCTTGGACACTTCTGCTGCACTGTTGTAAAGACGGGGGCCATTTTCCCAGTAGATCATCATTTTTGGCAGAGTGTGGTGTCTGGAAGCGTATTTGTTTGTGCTTGAAAATTGTCTTTATTTCTTTGTGTTCTTGGAGTTTGTTGTTCACCTCGTGTGCAAATGACACCACTTTCCCCTCACATGTGATCTTCTTTGCCTAGGCCGTTTTAAGTATTTTGTCTTTGATGTCGTACCTCTAAAAATTGACCAGGATGGATCTTGAGACTGCTTCGTTTTGTGGTTTGTGGCCGATTGACAGGTGTGCTCGTTGAATTTTTCAGATCCGTGTCCTTATCAAGTGACAGCTCCGTCTTTAAAAAGTTGTCAATAAAAGTTAGCATTGAGGTCCCTTCGGTGCCTTCTTTAATTCCGTATATATGGATGTTATTACGGCGTGACATTCCTTCTAGGTCCGTAACTTTTCAGCTTTTGATTTATCTCCATCCTGAAACTGTTGAATTCTTGTTTAATATCGTTCCTGGAGTCGTTCTTGAAGTCAGTCAAATCTAGTTTAAGTTCCGTTTTGAGTTCCTGTATGTTTTTGGCTAAGTTTTGAATAGCTTTAATGGTGGTAAAGTCCCCCTCATCGCCGCCGGATTTCATTTCTCCCACGCTGGTTTTGGTAGCTTTCGCAGTATTTTCTTTTTTCTCATCGTGATCTTTTTTTTTTCCCCAGAGCCTTCTTGCTTCTAACCCCACTCATTTTAAGTCATGTTGGCTTCGTGCAGAAGCAATTTTCATGTTTTAGTGAGATTTTTTCTTAAAACTCACCAAGAGAGTTTTTGATCTATTATAACCGCTATCTTGAAACGCTCACCGGAAGTCCTCCATTTTACACTGTTTTAAGAAGAATTTACAACAAGATTGAACATGAGTCTGTGGTGCCCAGATAGCCTAATGGTTATGTTGCGTGACCCAAGTGCAGAGGCGTAGCAGATGTCCTGGGTTCGATTCCAACCTTGGGCATTTACCGCATGTCCTTACACACACTCTCCTTTTTCCGACTGTATCCACTGTCCTATCCAATAAAGGCATAAAAAGGCCAAAAATAAATCTTAAGAAAAAAAAAAAAAACATGAGTCGCTCGGCTGTTTTTTTGTTGTTGTTTGTTGCACCAAGCATTGTTTATATAAATGCACAATTCTCCTCCTCTGGTATTACTGGAGCCCTTAGCAGTCCTGTCTGCACTGAGTGTGGCATCCTGGTAACTCAATAGCACTGTCCGGGAAACTGTTGTTAACCATGTTTCTGTCATAAACAGGATGTTAGATTCCATAATCCGTTTATTGTTAGTGATGCAGAGTCGCAGTTCTTCCATTTTGTTCGCCAGAGGCCGGACATCAGCGAGGAAAACGCTGGTTAAGGGTAGCCGATGCAGTGTTAGCTTTAGCTTAGCTTGTAGCCCTCCACGCTTACCCCGCCTTTGTTTACATTCTCGATGCCGTCTACGAGCACTCCAGGCCGGGAAGAGTGAGCAGCCTCTGGTGTTCTGGAAATCTCCAGCATGAGTTGAAGATTGGCGATAAAACTGTCAAAGTTGGGTAGTCCCATGTCCCAGAGCTCCTGCCTGCTGTAGAATGTTAAGGCAGTGTTGTGCTGAATGAACAGCACAGTAAGGAGCAGATAAAATCTGGAGAGACGCTGAGCCTCGCGTTGTCCATGCTCTGCCATCTTAGCTTGTAATCAATGTATTAGGCTTGGAAGTACAAAGAAGAAGGTTATCAGTATAGAGTGACACCCTCTGTTCAAAGCCATCCCTGAACACCCCTGTGATGTGGGGGCTAGATCAGAGCGCTGTAGCAAGAGGTTAAATAGTGATGGCAAAAAGCAGGGGGGAGAGCCGGCATCCCTGTTTCGTACCTAATCTGAATAGACGTTGTTGGTTCTGACCGAGGCAATTGGAGAGGAAGACAGCAGTTTGATTTTATTCTTTTTGTAATATTAGTGAGATAAATGCCTGTGACAAGGATTGAGAAAGGGTGCTAAAGTCCATTGAGTGTATATTGAGTTATAAAACTTTATTGGAAACCCATCTGGGCCAGGACACTTTGAAGATTCCATTGAGACCACTGCTGTCATAGGCTCCTCTAACTGAAGCTTAGAGATAGGGTCAATGGTTGGAATAATGAGGGTGTTGAAGAAAAACTCAGAATCTGTGGGGTCTGTTTGGCTGTTCTGAAGTGTAGAGGGAGGTGTAGAAGCTCTTAAATTGATAATTAATTAGCTGAGAGTCAGTTATTACCCCAGTAGGAGTTTGAATCTGAGATATTTGGTTCATTGGGGCTGTCTGGCATAGTTGGTGGGAGAGTCGTTTGCTTGCCTTATTCTGATATTCATAGCAAGTATATTGTGATTTTAATAACATATCTTCAGTGTAAACAGTCCAATCAGCTGTTCTACAGCACCATTTAAGTGAGCCTTTGAACAGTTTAACAGCTTGGGGGAAAAGCTGTTATCCAGTCTTTTTGTACGTGTCTGTACTATCCTGTATCACCTGCCAGAGCAGTCCTGCACTTACACCAGGCCTGGTAAATGTCCCCAATAGCCAGCAGCTGAGTCCCAGTAATGTTCTCGGCAGCTTAATGAACCTTTGCAGAACCTCCTGGTCCTTCTTTGTGGAGCTGACAAACCACACTGTGATGAGTATGTCATTTCCACAAAGCACCTGTTGAAGTTAACCAGACTCTGTGGCAGATCGGTTCTCCTCAGCTTCCTTAGGAAAAAGAGCTATTGCTGAACCTTCCCAATGATTGTGGTGGTCTGGATGAACAAAGAGAGGCCTGCTGTTATTTGTCCCTACAAATTTAAAACTTGTGTTTCAAAAGTTATTTGGTTGAACCGCTACAAACTGGACACTCTCTTCACAGCTGTGTTGTCAATGCAGGCTGGGCTGGGTTTGTTTTTCGCGTCATCTTGAAGTCTACTACAGTCTCTTTTGTTTTCCTAATGTTTAGAATGAGATTGTTGGCTGAACACCAGACTGTCAGGTTTTGCCCTTCAATTCTGTATGCTAACAGTGTTTTTAGAAATCAGGCTCATGATTGTTGTATCGTCTGCAAACTTAATGATAGTGTTTGTTGCATGAAGAGATAGATGGTGATGTGTTGGTAGGATATACAAGAGAGCATCCTGCAGAACCCACTGGCATCCCTGACATGAGTGACATGCTTTATTTCCATAGTAAAAAATAGAATGGTACAGTTTTGAAAAAAATGCACATGCCACTCATGTCACACTTTGACCGTTGAGAGGGACACTAACTCCATACATATGTAATTCATGCACTCCTTGGCCTTCTTCTCAAACCCTTTTCCTCTATGCCAAAACAGTGACACAGAGTTGAAACTGAAACCAGTGGCACAGGAAAAAAATACTGACAGTAATAGAAAAAAATCACTGTAAAAGAAACATGAAGAAAAAAAATCACAAGATTGTCATTAAAAAATACAATCTTGTATTTTTTTTACACAAAATACAAGAATATACACATCATATCAAAAATATTATCAAATAACTTTTTGATATCTGTGTTTTATCTGTCAGTGGATCATATTTCAGTGCCTGCTACTTTCTTTGTGTTGATGCTGCACAATGCTCTTTTGACCTCATTAAGGTTGATCTGCTGGTAGTCTGCTCATAATCCTACATCAAAGCAGGCAATGAACGTTCTGAAGTTGTCTGTCTGTGAGGGGTTATTGCTTTTGGACAGGTTATTCCCCTTTTTGTAGTCTGTATTTCCTGTATGCTTTGCCGAATTAGTCTACAATCAATATTGCTGATGTTATCCTGTATCCCGAATCTGTAATTATTGTTTACGTCTTTCATGCCACGTTTGAGATTTGCCCTTTCTACACTGTAGGTTGCAATGTTGTTAGCTATCAAAGTAGCATCCCTGAACCATAAGCAGATTCCTCATCTTGCTGTTGAAGTATGGTTTCTGGTTAGGGAATTCACAAATCTTCTTAATGGTGGTGACATTTTCAGTGCAGAATTTATTGTATGGCATTACAGAAGACGTGTATTGTTCTAGGTTAGAATTATGTGCAAAAAGACACCAATCAGTCAATCAAAACAGTCCTGTAGTTGTGCTATTGCTGACTCAGGCCAGACTCTGATTTCCCTTATGGTTGGCTAAGCTCTGCTAATCAGGAGCTTGTAAATAATAACAGGGAGAGGGGATCAGACTGGCCTAAATAGGGACATGGCACTGCCTTGTATGCATTATCCACATTTGTACAAACATGGTCTTAATTTACAAAAAAAGATTCATGTCAATGTGAAAACAGATTTCTACAAAGGAATGCCAATTTATTAAAAATATAAAACGTAAAATAAGTGATTGCATAAGTATTACCCCTTTAAAGTGACTCTCCCAATTCAACACAGGTGTGGCCAATTGATGCTAGAAGTCACACAATTTATATAAGTTTGTGTAGATTATCAGAGTGCAGTGAATGTGTTTTAAGTGATTGTAGTATACAGAAAGGCACCCGTATTCTGTGAATAAGTAATTCTGGGTATAACTACACCATAACTCCATGAAGACAAAAGAAAACTCCAAGCAATCTGTAATAAGCTTTTGAAAAGCACAATGTCAGCGAATGAATACAAGAAAATTTCCAAGCCACTGGATATCCCGTGGAGTTCAGTAAAACCCTGAACTAAGAAATGGAAAGAATATGCCACATGCGTAAATCTGCCTAGAGCAGGCCACCCTCAAAAACTAGGTGACCACCGAGACACCCATGACTCCTCTGAAGGAGTTGAAAAACTTCAGCAGCTGATGGGAGAGAAGAAGGTTCTTTAGTCTGATGAGACCAAAATGTAACTGTTTGGCCATTAGACTAGACACTGTGTTTCGCAGACACCAAGCACTGCACATTATCATAAACTCTTCAGTAAAGAGTGGGAGGGGGTGTGCATTTAACAGTCTGTGTAAAGAAGTTGTTTTTTAGGCTGTTAGTGTTTTTCCGGTGTCTCTTTCCAGAGGAGAGTGGGGAGAACAGGTAATGTCCAGAGTGGGTGGAGTCCTTTTTTATACAGCTGGCTTTCCTGTAAAGACAAACGGTATTCAGTTACAACTCTGAATGAATATAAAAGGTGCCAATGACAGAGAATTCCCTTGTACATTTTTCCTCATAACAAGCATTTGTTTTCATGACACAAGCACTGCGGTGCACTTGTAGTGCATATAGTATGTGTGGTTATACATTTTTGGCTGCACTCTGACAACTGCTTAGGAGTCCATCATGCAGACCTTCGTGGGCTTGGGTGTAAGACAAGATTTATGCCATACATACCCTTGTGGACCCTTGCGGACCCTTGCAGTCACTGGAAAAGTAAGATTTAGCCTTGAGACAGGTGTAACAACTTAACACCACCTACCGTGTTTGAGAGCAGGGTTTCTGCTGTGTAGTAGAATTGCTTCTCTCCATCTAAAATACAACCCTAGAAAAAGGTGCTGAGGAGTGTTTTTTTTAAAACTGGCAAGAAGAAACAAACAAAAAAGAGTTAAATAGCTAACCCTAACTGAAATCACATTTAGTAATTACTTTTTGTGAGTGTATTGTAAATATTAATATTGTTAAGAAGTAAATAAACACAGCCTAAAGCAGCAACAATCAAGATCCAAGCAGATTGTACCCACTCAGATGCTTGATTGTTATGTCATTGACAACAACATTTCTGAGAGGGCTGCTGCAGCTTTGCTGCTTGGTGTTCCAGTCATAATAATAATAACATTATTATTATTATTATTATTATTATTATTATTATTATTATTATTATATTATATACAAAAGTTCTCGGCCTCACTAGAAAATGTCACAGGAGAAAGATTGTTCTTGCATTATAGTCTCCTTTTGCTGCAATACACTTGATCCACCATACCTTTGTGGAAGATAGTCCTCAACAGCATGGATGACTTATTCAACACTCAGTTCAACACTCACATTTCAGTTTGGGAAACAGAAGTCAGACCGTGCCAGGATGGGTGACTAAGGTTCATGAGACAAGCATTCAAAGTCACATTTGGCTGTTTCTGCCACCTGTGCTGTGTGGATGAGTGCATTGTCCTGGAACAACAGCATGCCAGCTTAAAGCTTTCCTATTCTTTATTCCTTGATTGCTTCAGACATTTAAGTTTCTGTGGACAGCGATTTTTTGAAGTACCATTGTATATACAGTGTGGAAGTGTGTAGTGATTATGTAGATGATAGGATTTTCACAGCCAGCCTGTTTCTGTCTTCACCTTCTCTCTGCTCATCCTTCTTATCAGCAAGATCGAGTGGAAACACTGTGCTCGTGTGTGTTTCTGTGTTTGCAGTCTGGTATTGCATCATTCTGGCTGCACTGAACGGCTGCCATGATGTAACTGGCAGTAATACCTCCAGACTGACAGAGGGAGTGAGAAGGAGATATTCAGGAAAGAAATGGAGAGAGAGAGGGAGAGGTTTGTTATGGCAAGGAAAATGAGGAGGGACTGCAGGGCTGCAGTTGATTTGTAATAAAAATTACACCCTATGCCTTTTCCTAAACACTTTTCCTTGACCTCGATGGAAAACATCATAAGGTCAAGGAAAGATGTGATAGATAATTCCTATAGTAAAAGGCAACTGTGGTGCGAAGAGAATGCATTTGCACTTCACTAAGCTGCAAAATTTTGCAATTGTGGATGTTGTTGAATTGGGTCTGGCATGGTAAGACCA
Source organism: Chromis chromis (assembly GCA_900302755.1). Lineage (NCBI taxonomy): Eukaryota > Metazoa > Chordata > Actinopteri > Pomacentridae > Chromis > Chromis chromis. The sequence continues at coordinate 9,971 of OMNN01019051.1, forward strand.
CAATTTTGTGAACATAAATGTGTATCTCAGATACTTCTCATCATTTTGTTTCATGCAGGATATATAAACATCAACATCTCAGTGAAAAAATTTGCTTCATTATCAAGGTTGGAATTGAAATTGTAAGTCACAGTTTTACCAGTCACAATCCATATAGAAAAGCTAAAGATAAATTTTATGAAATGTTTATATCTTTTATCTGAAATTTAAATGGAATATTATATATGACAGTAAGTAAAGTGTTCCAAGAAAGTGCATCACGTGTTAAAATTGGAATTGTTGTCCGAATAATCTGAGTAAATGGCAATATTTTTTATAGATTGCATCAGATAAAACAGATAAGATTAACACACCAAGGTGCTGATGCAATATTGCATCAGTGGTTACTTTCATAAATATAAACACACTCTGCAAGAGTTTGTCATCCCTTGCTTATGTCAAGATGGTACCTAGTGAACTTTTTATTTTGTATTGTTTAAAATGATAAACTGAAGCAACCCAAGGACTTCTGATAACATTTTAGCCATACATAATCTTTACCCTGATTCATACCTGTTTCTGAATTAGGCTGTATGACATAAATGCAAAAGTGGCCCACTTACTGGGGCAGTGGTGGCGCAACGGTTAAGTCTCTGGGCTACTGATCAGAAGGTCAGAGGATCAAACCCCAATGTGGCCATTGTTGGTCCCTTGAGCAAGGCCCTTAACCCTTCCTGCTCCAGGGGTGCTGTACCATGGCTGACCCTGCGCTCTGACCCCTGGGATATGCGAAAACAACATTTCACAATACTGTAAAAAATGTTTTCGTGACAAATAAAGGTTTCTTCTTTTTCTTTTACTTCCATGAGTAAATAATAGTTTAATCACATTAAGTAACTACTATTGTAGTAACATCACATTATAAGGGATTGACAAATGGCATGCTAGGCTTCCACCTCTCTTTAGAGATGGCTGTTCCAGTTTAACATATGTAGCGAAAATAGTCTCATACACGGGAACCAATATATGTAGAAAATACACTTTGTGATTAAAATTACACTCATCCATCAGGGGCACCACCAAGTATTAATTCGGAAATTGATTGATTAATTAATACTTCAGATTGAATATTAATAACTTATTAATAATCTACTTGTATTGATCGGTCTCATTATCAAAAGTCGTAAACTCTGATTTCATTGACCTCCAGTTCCCAAACAAAGAAATACACGGTAGAACCAACGGTAATTATACACAAACATGTATTAACTAATACTACAAACAAACAATAAATAACAATGATGTTACAAACAACAGACATTAAATGAATAAATGCAGCTAAACTAATTAACTGTGATCGTCACTGGAAGCAGTTGATAGAAAGGTGATGAATTTAGAATCACTCTGCAATTGGAAGCCAGTTGTAATTTGTAAATTCACCCGTTTAGCAGAAGGAAAATGATACTTGCATAGCCTTTGTAGGCGGGAGAATGAGGCTGCTGCAGGATGTGTAGCTGTGAAGATCTGCTGGATGAGTTGGTTCAGGAACGCAGAGACAAGGTGGCACATTTGTACAGTTGCGTTGCAAAAATGTGCCAAAGTAAAAACGCAAGTCGAAGCTGATAGTTTTTTTTATTTTATTTTATTTTTTTTTTAATATTTTTTGGTTGGGAATACAGTAGTGGACACAAAAGATATTACACATATTACCTTTTTTTTTAACAATAAAAATAAACACGGGCCCTAAGGAGAAGGCCAAACAGCAAGAACAATAGAACAATGTCTCTGACAGCAATAATAATAAAATAATATGAAACTTTAAAAAAAAGAAAGAAAAAAAAACAATAATAAAAATAATATAACGAGTATATACACAAGTATGTGCAGCCAAAAAGAGCAAGAGAAGAAAAATAAGTGGATAATTAAATAATACAAACCCAAAATAAGTCTTAAGTACAGGTGAGTAACAATGAAGTACAGTACATTGGGTTACATAAATGTGGTAATCTACAATGTAAACAAAACCAAATGGACAGAAAAAAAGAAAAATAAACTTTTTACAAACAAACTTAGCAGTGTTACCTTTTACAGAGAATAATATCTTTTCTAATTTAACAAAATGCATTACATCTCGAAGCCAGCGGGCAATCGATGAGGCCTTTGGGGAATTCAATAGAAATAAAATACACCGTATTGCTAACAGAGATGTAAAGGCCAATATGTCTGACTGTAGAGGGTTTATATAGGAGGAATCAACAGAAAGCCCAAATATAGCTAGGAGGGGACTCATTTTAATGTTCTTCCCCAGAACTTTTGACATGATTGTAGAATAGTCGCTCCAAAATTTCTGTAAGCTGGGACAGAAGAAGAACATATGGCTTAAATTACAGGTAGAAGCATGGCATTTATCACATTGGTCTACAAAATTAGGATATATTTGGGATAGTCGAAATTTTGATAAATTAACTCTATGCAGCACTTTGAATTGTATTAGTCCTAACATATACTATTGATGGCTTCATCCCATAACTGATCTGTAATCCTCAAACCCAGCTCCTGTTCCCAAGAGCTGCGAGGTTTAGTAACTGAGTGACTATCAAATGACATTAGTTGTAAGTATATTTTAGATATTAGAGATTTCTGACTGGGTTTCAACGATAGAAGACGATCCCATGGTTGGTTAACAGGGAGAGAAGGATAGCATGGGAATAGGGTAGAGGCACAATGTCTGATTTGGAAATAGTGAAACAGGTGAGATGGAAGCAAATTAAAATCTGATGACAGGTCTGAAAAATTTGAAAACATACCATCTATATAGAGATCCTTGAAGTGCTTAATGCCTCGACAGATCCCAAACGTATTATCAATAAGTGATGTGGGAAACAAATGACTTTTAACAAAGGTGTCAGAGTGGATGGTGACACAAATTTAAAAAACCGGCTAAATTGAAACCAGTAAAACTCTGTGTAAAACTGGAAGGATTCAGTGGCAGGGAGGAGGAGAGTAAAGCCAATGGAGAAGATGAGGATAGTGATTGTGCCTCCAACCTACACCATACCAATTCTGGAGATTTAAGCCAAAAATCAATTTATGAATATGCGCTGATCAATAGTAATGCAAAAAATTGGGTAATGCAAGACCACCACTAAGTTTAAGTTGTTCCAAGTTGGTAGAAATAAAGGGGTACATTGAAATAAGAAAAGAAATTTAGGCAACACAGACATTTTTACTACATTAATTCTTCCTATCAATGACAAAGGTAAGGAGTTCCACCTCTGTAAATCAGCCTTGACCTGGGTCAACAAGGGGGTGAAATTAGCAGCAAAAAGAGAGGGCAGAGTACGGGAAACATTAATCCCTAAATACCTAAACCCCGACACACTAAATTTAAAAGGAATATCTGATTTTTTGAGTGATAACGCGGATGGGTTTATGGGATAACATTCGCTTTTAAGAAGATTGACTTTATAGCTGGAGAAGGAGCCAAACTTATTGAGTAGATCCAGAATTGAGGCTATGCTAGTCAGTGAGTCTGATACATAAAGAAGGAGGTCATCCGCATAAATTGACAATTTGAGTTCGACATCAGCCCGAAAGACTCTGTGATAAATAGGGAGTGATTTTAATGCAATTGACAGAGGTTCGATGGCTAAAGCAAAAAGTAACAGGGAGAGAGGACATCCTTGTCTGGTACCGCGTGAAAGTGTAAAATAGCCAGAATAAGTGTCGTTTGTGTGAATACTAGCCTGAGGAGAGGTATAAAGAAGGGAAATCCAAGATATGAATCTATTACCGAGTCCAAACTTATGAAGTACAGTAAAAAGATAATTCCACTCGACGCGGTCGAATGCTTTCTCTGCGTCGATTGAAATGACAACTTCAGGTACTGGGGAAGAGTTACCTGAGAACATTAAAGAAGAGCTGATGCCCTTTAATAAAACCGTTTTGTTCTTCTGAAATAATGGTAGGAAGAATCTTCTCAAGGCATGTGGCCAGGGCTTTGGCTAAAATTTTCACATCAACATTCAACAAAGACAGAGGGCTATAAGAGGCACATGAAGCAGGGTCTTTGCCTTTCTTTAAGAGAAGGGTTATGGAGGCCTGGGTCAAGGTTGGAGGTAGTGAACCACGTTCAAGACACTCATTGTACATTGAGATGAGAAGAGGGGCTAATTTATCAATAGATGTTTTATAAAACTCGACACAGAATCCATCAGGACCCGGGGCTTTATTGCTTTGCATGGATTTAATAACAGCTGTAATTTCTTGCAAAGTAAGAGGCGCATCTAGCGCATTTGCAGTGACTGAGTCAACAGTAGGGAAATCACAATTTTCAAAGAAAGATTTCATCGCTGCTACCTCAAATGGAGATTAGGATTTATAGTTAGAGTAATAGGATTTAAAAATTGTATTAATAATAGCTGGGTCAGACGTGAGTGAGCAAGTGGAATCTCTAATTTGGGGAATCAATCGAGAAGTCGCTTGTCTTTTTAGCTGATTGGCTAAATGAGCAAATATCCTTGAGCACTTAACTGGACTATTCATACCTTTAACATTCCAGCTCAGGAATCTAATGCTTGATCCAGTATTAGAATTGTGTAGATTAGTATTGGTCATCTACATTGTGATCATAACTGTGACCCACCCACCACACCGGGGATATCCAGGAAAGGAAAGAAAGAGAGACATAAAATACGCATGTATATTAAACATAAAACATAACTCAACCCACAACACCCACCCTCCTGCGCACATTAACTGCTCCCATCCCCAAACGATAGGAGCAGCAGTGCAGACTCCAACAGGAGACATTCTCCTACTGAGTTACTTACGACTGTTTAGTCTAAGTCTAAGTCTAAAAGATAAATCCCTGCAGATAAGGGAACTTTAAATATAAAGTGTGGGGCACTAAAAATGAAATGACAACCTGAACTATTCCAATAAATGAGAGACTGAGAGTGCACTATGTAGTTAAAGACACCATGGCCAACAGAATGGTAGTCACAACATAACGATGATATTGAATACAAACATTAAGTAAAATATTACAACCTTAGAGCACTGGTGGTTATACAATTAAAAACATATCAGTTCAGCCCAGATCTTATGGGCAGCCAGTGTGTATATGAAAGTGCTAACTCACCCGGGAATATAGGTCAAACTTGAGAATAATGTTGGCAGTGTCTTCTGAGAAACTAGAGTCCAGTCTCTTTACTTAGTGATCGTCTTGATGAATAACTTGGCCTCTTCTGGCAACGTGAAGTCCCGCTGCACGCCTCCATAGGTTATCTGCAGCCGGGCGGGGTGCAGTAGCCCGAAACAGACTCCCTCAATCTCACGTAGTTGGCGGCGGACGTCGTTGAAAGTGGCACGGGCCCGTGGCGTCTTCGTGGTGTGATCAGGGAATACGGAGACGGTCATGTTACGAATGTTGACGCGCTGCAATTCTCTCGCATTCTTAAGAATATCAGAAATGTGAAATAATGGAGCTTCGCCACTATAGCTCGGGGACGATCGCCAGGTTTGGGTTTGGGCATAAGGGACCGGTGGGCTCTATCCACAAGCGGCTCCTTGTCTAGTTTGAAGGCTTCCCTTAGTAGATGGGCCACACCGGCGGGGGATAGCGAAGCAAAGTCGTCCTCCGGGACGCTGATAATCCTTATGTTCTGACGGCGAGCTCTAGACTCCAGGTCCTCACATTTGCTTTCCAGTTTAACATATTCTTTGGACAAATGTTCAACTTTGTTTTGAAGAGTAACGATGGCATCTGTGCAGGTGGAAAGGGACTGCTCCATCTCGGTGACCGTGGCTCTGAGCGCCGCGACTTCTGCTTGCGTTGAAGAAATATTACCAGATAGTTTAGTTTTTAAAGCAAGCAGCTCAGACTTAATGGAATTGAGATTCTCACTTAAAGCTGTTTGAAGTTCTGCCCTAATTATTGTTACAACCTCATTTCGGAGAGCAAGAAGAAGTTCCGTTTTGAGTGCGGTGATATCTGCCGTGAGAGGCGGCGTGCATATAGGGCTTCACCGAGGATGTTGGATCACTTTGAGGTGAGGAGGTGACGTTTGCAGTAGGCCACTGATTAGGGTGAGAGTTGTTTCCTGCTCTATTAACCTTTGGTGGCATTTGCATGGCAAAAAAATTGAGGCGTACAAGTTAGAAAAGGGGTAGGTCAAGTTTAAGCTTTTAAAAAACACAGAAATAGTGCCCATTTACAACTCAATAACTTCACTCTGCAGGAGCTCCCCTACACACGTCCTACACCATGTTTCGCATCACAGGAAGTCCATCGAAACTCATAGTTAAAAAGAAAATGTTCACGCTGTTGCAGTATTAAAGTTAACTTAAGAAGTCCAACTTCAAGTTAATCATAGAAAACCAAACCAAACCTAAGTAGTTGCAGACAAGAATCCTTAACAATAGTATGAAAAGCCCGAGTAAAAATAATCAAGTAACAAGCCCTAAATTTGAAGCCATAGTTTCTTTTAAGCCCAGGTTAAAATTAAACCATCATGTAACAAAAAGAACCATATAAAGAAAAGAAAAGCCCAAGTTGCATTCCAATGACTTTTTTTTGTACAGAAAGTTTTAGAGCCAAATTCAAATCAGCATTTGACCAATCATGGATGTGTCCATCCCAAGTGGTGGTCTTGAGCTACACTGTCCAGGAGAGGTCAGAGGCCAAATACCTTTAGTACTTATTTTAAGACAATTTAATAAACATACAAATTAAATTGTTAAATGTCTATGATGATCACAGATCTGAAATCCCACTGAACAGTTAATTAAAATGACACCAATCATAATATGTTTACCTCATATCGTTCCTGAGATAATAATAAAAGGTGTAAACATAAGAATAAACTTACAAATGGTATACTTTTAGGCTACATGAAAGTAAACTTATAATATAACTAAAAATACAAGCATGTACATACAATAATAAGAAAAATTAAAGCTGCAAGCAGCGTTGGACGGGTTCTCGCTTCTTGCTGCCGGGCTGAGACAGGATATAAGCATGTGGCTGTTTTCAGTTCCGGACTTTGATCACACCTGTGAAGTTTCAGGCCATTCAGAGCACGTATAGGCCAGTTACAAAGCACTTCCTGTTTGCTTCATGGCAAAATTACAGTAAATTCAAAATGGCGGCTTTCCTGTTGCATTGTGGGTATGGGTTCTATAGGATTTTTTTGGCGTCTTGTGGTGATACATGTGTACCGAATTTCATAGCTCTAGGTGAAATGTACTTCGGGGCTGAATATTTATTGAACGAAGTTTGGAAAATTTTGTAAAAAATAGCCAAAAATGAGCAAAATTTTGAAATTCAAATCAAAATGGCGGCTTCCTGTTGCATTTTGGGTAAAGAGTTGATTAGGCAATTTTGTGCGTCTTGAGTAGATGCATATGTGTACCGATTTTTGTAGCTGTACGTGAAAGTATTTCTATTAACTCCATTAGAGACCAATTTTCTAGGGGGCGCTATTGAGTCATTTTTCCATTCACATGTGTAATTCCCCAATATGTGAATGGGGGACACCGTCCCAATGTGTGTGGCGATTTATACGCGTTTTCGAGTAGTGTAAGGGCCTCAAAATTGGCCCCGACGAGACGGTAGTATAATAATAAACGGAGGAAGTCCAATAGGTTTCTTGCACCGTTGGTGCTGGAACCCTAATAAGACTTCAGAGTTATACATGCTTAGGATAAAAAGTCTCTCTCTGCCTTTATGGCTGTGATCTGTGACAGAGAGAAGGGGGGTGTTTGTGTCTCGTGTGTCATTCTCCACAAACACTTCAGATTTGATGTGTTCTTCTTCAGCGCTGGTCCTGATCAACCTGGTCTCACAGATTGAGTCCAGATTTTAGGAACATCGCTCCAGTGATGTTGGATTTCCTTAATTTCAGAATTTAGAAGTGTTTAATTCATTCCTGTAAAGAAAGTTCTGTGTTAGGAGGAGAAAAAGGTCAGGAGGTCACAGTGAAGAATGCCATCTCCTCTTCTCCCATGGTGTGGTTTTCCTCACAACTGGCACTTTATGACCATTATCAGATTCTGGTGGTGGAGGGAGACATCTTGTTGTCTCCAATAAGGCCATGAGTAGTATTTCTGATGTAAACATCCAATATGCAGATGTTCCATTTAGGTGGGAGTTTTGGGTTAGCTGTCTTCTGAAATGGTTTCTTACGAAATTTACAACTTTGAGAAGGGGTCTCTGGATTATCTGTGTGTTACTTGTGTGAGAAATGTTCTGCACCTTAGTCTGCTACACATAGATGGCTCCCTTCACTCCTCTCTCAAATCACATATCTTCACTATGCACAATGTGTACATTGCTGTGCTCAAAGGAGTGTCCCTTGTGATTCAGATGCAGATGGACTGCTGAGTCTTTTCCAGAGGAGATGGCTCTCCTGTGTTGAGCCATGTGCCTGTGGAGTTTTTCTTTAGTTTCACCTATATACAAGTCTATGCACTCCTTGCGGCATTGGACTGCACATACAACATTGCTCCGCTTGTGTGTGGGAGCTTTATCCTTCAAAGGCACTTGTTTTTGTCTCAGAGTGTTGCTGGGTCTGAAGTGCAATGGTATGCTGTATTAGGAAAAAATCCTTCTCAGACACACCAGCTACAAACTGAATGACAATGTTGTTGGGTCACCAGCACCTTTTCTTTACTTTGTTTACTTTAGTGCTGTTTTTTCCAGATCTCTTAGATAGAGATAATAGATATATACCTTATTCTTTCCCTATGGGTAAATTCAAGGTATCCATTAGCAGACACATGTTGCATTTAAGGAAAATAAGATGCAAATTGTGCTGGTAGAAAAAACAAGTTAAGGTGTAAGAAAAAAACAGATGGAGCTGGTACCATTTTAAAAAAGTATTTAAAAGTATTAATACAGTATACCAATAAAAATAATAAGCATGCAGAAGGGGTGCTTGGACCCTGGTGAACCTGGGATTATTGCACAGTTGAGACACTGTAGTGTGACAGCAAGTGGTCCAAGGTCATGAGCCACTGCCCTTGACAGAGGTTTTGTGGTGCCTAATGGCTGTGGGGACAAAGGATCTCCTGTACCGTTCAGTTCTGCAGTGCAGTGAGATGAGCCACGCAATGTAGCTGCTCCTCTGTCCAGCTAGGATGCTGTGAAGAAGGTGGCTGGCACTGTTAAGGATGAACTGCACTGGGCTGCGTCTCTTAACCACAGTCCGTAGTGAGTCCTAGCCCCTGCCAATCACAGAGATAGCCTTCTTCATCCGCTTGTCCAGCTGCCTAGTGTTCCTCTCAGTTGTGCTACCGCCCCAACAGACCGCAGCATAGAAGAGAATACGTATGCAGCATTTCACCACATACATTGAATTATCTTAATCTCCTGAGTAACAGCCAGCTCTGCCCCTTCTGGTACAACCTGTGCAACCTGTGGTCTCAGAACGTGGGGAATAAGCAGCCTCTTCTTCAGTATCTTTGTTGACTTCATGAAGGTCCAGTTGGGATACCCACAGTCTTTCAGTGCTCTCTCAATATGTGTGTGTTCTCCTCTTTTACCTCTGCATTGGTAAGGACATTCACAACCCATTGCTGTAAGGTTCTGGTAACCCCCAGCTTATGTTCCAGTGGGTGGTGGGAATTTAACAGCAAATAATTGTCATTGTGTAGGTTTTCTGTAAACTTCAATTTGAGAGTTTTGTCCTCCCCAATGAACACAGCACAGTTCAAGAAAAAGCTGTTTGTTTTCCCTGGCCTCCCATGTGAACTTGATGGTGATGTCCACCAAGCAAATACGTTTACGCTTTTTCTTCTTGGGCTTTGATTTTGACCCAGCTGTCATCCACATATCTGAACCAGTGGTTGGGAGTTGTTCCCTTAAAAGACCTCAGTGCTCTGCTTTCCACTTTCTCTGTGTAGAGTAAAAAGTAAAGATTTATTTCAGCCCTCGCTGAATAGGTTAATGAAAAAAGACCAACATATTTGGTAGACACAACCTTTTGGATTACCCTGACAGCGCTTTTGGCCTTTGGCCTATTGACTCTTTGGTAAAAAATCGTGGTATAATCTTTGACATATAAATTTGATAAATTTCTTCAGTTAAGACTTTATGCCAAGGTAAAGCCATATCTCTGTCCCAAACACTTGGACATTCATACCTTTATCAACACAATGTAAGATTATTTGATTTCCTATAAGAGTGTAAAGCAGGCGTCTCATCAATGTCTTAAGCTGGTACAAAATGCAACTGTTCATCTCTTGACAGGAAAAATAAATAGCATGATTACATAACACATCACTGTCCTCCCTCCATTGATTTTAGGATTATTTTTAAGATTTTATTGTTTGTTACCGGCGGAGGTTATGTTTTTGCCAGTGTTTGTCTGTTTGTTTGTTTGTTTGTTAGCAAGATAACTTGAAAAGTTATGAATGGATTTTGATGAAATTTTCAGGAAATGTTGATAATGTGACAAGGAACAGGTGATTCAATTTTGGTGCCCCCTCAACTCCCCCAACCAAAAAACATATATTCGTCATTAATTGGACCTGAATATCCTTTGCCACGGCTCCATTTTTAGCATTTAGCGTCTCACACCCCCCACCCCCACGACCCGAATATTCAGATATTCGTCATTAACTGGACCCGAATATCTGGAACACAGAAATTGCTATTCGGACCAGTCCTAATGGGTGGACATGAGCTGCTTGGCGGAGGTCTGCGCTCTCTGAGTGCTTTTCTAGTTTTTAATGAGTTGGTGCCATCATATTTAGCAGAACTGTTAAATCTCCATACACAAGCACACTGCAACAATTTACCTTTTCATGTCAGAACTGCTCGGACTCCACAAACTGTTGACTCGCTGCCTAAAACCCACTTCGTTCATTTAATTTAGGTAGAGCTTGACAACTTGACTTTATCTCCCATTTTGTTGTGTCCGTTATTCTTATTACTTTTTTGTCTTTTATTCAGATTTGTCTTTTTTGTCATTGTGTTTTGTTGTGTTTTATGGCCTGCTATTTTAATTATATAGAACTTTGGTTCAACTGCTGTTGTTTTGTATGTGCTTTATAAATATATTTGACTTTGACTTCGATATATTTAAAAGGTATATTTTTATATTTTGTTTACTCCTGCATTTTTAGATCATTTCCAAGAGTTTTTAGTAATTTTCAAGTAATCTATAGTAGTTGGAAGCACCAAAACCAAGTATGAAATACTTCTAAGTTGTATGTTGCTCTGTTTGGAAGAATTATTGTCTTTTACTGTATTGTATAATGTTTGCATATATTTATTTGTTCTACAAACTATGGTGAAAAAACACAAAATAATTGCAATTGTAATTTCTTTGAGTTAAATGTAATGAAAATGAAATGATGAAAAGAAAATATAAGGCCTGTGTGAAATGTCACTGTTCTAACTGCTTCTTGTCTCTGATTACGCTCAGGTGTTCCCACACCAACGGAGGAGGTTCTGCACCACACACTAAGCATGCTGGTCCGTGAACGGAAAATCTACCCAACACACGACGGATATTTTATTGTAACCCCTCAGACCTATTTTATCACTCCAAGCCTAATCCGAACTAGTTCCAAGTGGTACCACTTAGATGAGCGATCTGCTGACCGACACCAACATCAGAACCAACAGCAGCATCAGCAGACACAGTGCACCTCCCCACTCTCTGGCACCATCACCCCATCTACCTCTGGGGGGGTGCGAGATCGAGCACACCCAAAGTCCAGCCAAAATCACAGTGGGGGAGCTGGGGATTCGTTTTACAACAGCAGTTACCGTGGAGACGACCCCCCTAGCCACCATACCACCCTGCAGCGCAGATCACCGAAAGACCATCGAGAGGTGTATTCATCACCACACTCACCACAAACACCTCCTCAGCAAGCAGGAGGCAACACAGAAAAGAGCCGCAGCACCCTTGGGTTCCCGTTCAAGACGGACACTCTCACCAAGCACCGAGGAGGGGGGGTTGTGGGAGGAGGAGGAACTGGAGACATAGAAAAACAAGGAGGAGGAAGTGGTGCAGGAAGTCGTAAGTTTGGGTTGAAGTTGTTTCGTCTCAGTTTTAAGAAGGACAAGGCCAAGCAGCTCGCTACCTTCTCTGCACAGTTCCCCCCAGAGGAATGGCCACTCCGTGACGAGGAGGTGCCCAGCCAGCTGCCACGTCACATAGAGATGGAGATCATCCGTAGAATCAACCCTGACCTTACTGTGGAGAACCTCGCTCGGCACACAGCAGTCATGAAGCGTCTTGAAGAAGAACGTGCTCAGAGGAGCAAAGCATCATCAGCCAATCAAAGCTCCAGGAGCAGAAGAAGCGGTGGTAGGCATAGAAAGCAATCTCAGACCAAACTCAGCCGCTCACATAGCAAGACAAGGGCATCTCGATGTGAGCCAAGTGACAGTTCCCACCTAGAGCTGGCTGACAGAGACTACAGAGGTTACTCATCCTCATTGGCTCGGTCACCAAGAGAGCAAGCCCTGGCGATGGAGCGACAAAGGGCCCGCCTTCACCTGGCACATAGCAACCCCAACATTCTTGACTCCTCCCACCTGCCTGTCACGCCAGAGTGGGATGTATCCGGAGAGCTTGCCAAGCGACGCACGGAAATGCCTTTCCCCGAGCCGAGCCATGGCCCATCAGCCCACCATTCAAAAGTCCACCGCTCACACTCCCACACCCAGGAGAGGAAGTCTCGGAATGAACGCAGCGACAAGGCCAAGGAACGTTCCAGATCTATGGACAACTCTAAAGGACCACTTGGAGCTGGACTGATTGGTCCACCTGATTATTATGATGACCGAAGTCGTTACTATACTGATGATGGCACCTTGCGAGCTAATCAGAGCTCTTCTCACTACTCTCGCGCCACCCCCCCCTCCACTAAGGTGCCTGGGGATGCTCTTGGGTTGGATGGTGGTAGGAACTTGGAGAACACTAAGAGCAGGGACAGCCTACCAGTGTACTCCCCCAAACCACTGACTGCCTCCATCCCTCCTGATGATTACTTTCAGTGCTCTGGTTCTGCTGAGGCAATTCTCACAGGAACAAACCCACTGGGAACTCTGGGCAAAAACAGCCACGATGGATTAAAACCAGGCAGCATTGACAGGCAAACAACTGACAGGCAAATAGATAGACAAACATCCCATCCACCAGAAAACAAGGAGGATTTGCCAAAGGTGGGACCTAAGGGTGGCAGCCTGCCTCCAATACCTCTTTCTGTCCCTGACCCCCCTCTTTCTAACGGACGACCTCCCCACAGTGCCTCCTCTGGTCAGGAGAAACGGAAGGAGATCTTTAGTAAAGATACACTCTTCAAACCTCCTCCTAGCCTTCCTTTGCCCGGCTATAGTTCTTTGAGAAAACCCACAGCACTCACCTCCTCTACTCTGTCCTCATCCTGTGATGCTCTTGATTGCCAGGAGGCCTTTGATGCTCCCAAGCCCCTGGTGGCAACACCATCTGCTCCCCCACAGGGAATTGAATCCACATCCAGTGCTGCAGAAGCCTCCTTTGACTACTACAATGTCTCAGATGATGATGAACTCGAGGAGGGGGGGGCTAAAAGTAGAGGAGAGGATGAGAAACCTGGAGGAAGCGTTTCTGGGATGGGAGGAGGTGGAGCAGGGACCATGCAGTGGCTGTTGGAGAGGGAGAAGGAGAGGGATCTACAGAGGAGGTTTGAAAGAACCCTCACCTTCCCTGGTGCTAAAGAGAACCTTTCTGAGCCCAGTCAGAACCAGCAATCAGCACACTCTGCTAGACTAGACAGCATGGACTCCAGCTCTGTCACTGTTGACAGTGGATTCAACTCACCACGGTGAGAACAAGCATATGCATTCTGCATACTCACACTATTTCTGCAGTTATTGTGAATAATTACATTTCTGAATAACTAAAACCCAAAGGCTGTTTCCAAAATAATTTCTTCATTCACTATTTTTAATATATAAGAATAATAAGGACAATTTATCACTTTACTGACTGTTACAGACATTATGGATTTCCTTGACCGATAGTCGGCCATGTTAACAATCAATAATAGAATAAGTGGAACAAGTACACCTTCTCTCTCCTCATATCTAATTTACATGGAGTGACATGTTCACTATAATTAACGTTAGTCCAGCTGCTGGAAACAGCTGCTCAGCCGGAACAGATGTCCACAAATACTGTTGCAAGAACTTTGCACTGAGTACAAATACATTTTAGAGGTGGCAGAGTGTTGCCCATGTACTTCATCACTTGAGTTTTATTGATGTTGCCAGAAGTATGTGATCAGAGTCCTGCTGCTCCTGAAAATTAGCAGAATTAACAGCTATAGCTGCTCTCAGCTCCCAGCCTGTGTGTCCACCATGCACTTTTTTACAAATACATTTGGTACAATTAGCAGTAAAACAGCAGGGAGGTGCACTCGCTTTATGCTTCATGGTCAGCGAACACCTGTAAGATTCAAGATTCAGATTCAAAGTGTTTATTGTCATGTGCACAGTAAAAAAAACATGTTTCCCTGTACAATGAGATTCTTACTTTGCTGTCCACTCAGATAACCAGCAATAAAGTATAAAAAATGGTATAAAAAAATAATAATAATGATAAAATAAAATAAAAATAAATAGATAACTATATAGATACACAAGAGAAATGTAAACTGTATACTAAAACTATGTAAATATGAACTGTAAAGTGTATGTTGTGCAAGAAATAGGCTGTGTAAATGTAAAACTTAAAAGTGACATTCAAAAACAGCTGTGGTGGAAAGGAGGACTTTGAATAAACTGTTTTCCATCCTGGACAACCCTGACCACCCGCTTCACCCCCTGCTGGACAGGCAGCGGAGCAGCTTCTCCAACAGGCTGGTCCAGCTCCACTGCCACAAGGACAGATACAGGAAATCTTTTCTGCCACAAGCAATAACTCTTTTCAACTTATCACCCCTGGCTGGCAGAGAGCTCTCAGCCCTCTCTGCCTTGTAGCAACATTATTGCACTTTTTTGCTTAGAGTGTATATTACTCTATAAGTATTATATTACTTATTGTACACTTTATATTTTTTCTCATAGTTTTGTTTTTACTTACATATTTTTGCTCATTTATATTATGTATGGTGGTGGTAACTTTACACTTTCTACTGTAACGACCAAATTTCCCCTCGGGGATTAATAAAGTATTTCTATTCTATTCTATTAAACTACCAGTATATGTAGATATCTACTCCCCAACATAAAAATAAACTTAATTCTCTACTTAACACTAGTCTATTATTGATTTGAATGCGCTAAATAGAATTTACTCCAGGCGTATACTAGCACAGACCTTTTGGCTGAAATGTGTGAGAACATAGTCAGATGAAATTTGATGTTTTGCTCTGCAGATCACTGTTCAGGTTAATTTCAACTGAAAGTTAGTTTTACGATTATTGGAGTTATTCAGTCCATTTATTTGTCACAAAAGTCATTTAAATGAAACACATGATTTTTTATTTCTTCATCCAGCATAACATCCGGTGCAAACACTGAGCAACATAACCAATGGTAGGTCAGTCGTCTTCACTATACATTTATTAATAGTTTTCTAATTTCATTTTTTATAACAAAGTGTTAAATGGGTGGAAAACATGTTTTACATTAAGTAAGAGTTTTTAAGTCAGTTGCCACATAGAATGACATGGCACGAACCGAAGCAAACTACATGTAAAAACCTGTCAGGGACACAAGGAAAGTAACACAAAGGAAGAAGCACAATGTGGTTCAAGGCTTCTCACATACTGGAAAAAACTCTGAGAAGGAAGTAAAAGAGAGAAGAGATAATCTACAATGAAATATGACTTTACAATGCCAACTGAGGACCCCGAAGCATGAAACAGTGGTGTACATAAGCTATCACAGAGTGCACATGCAGAAATGTCAGCCAGAGAAACCAGAAATCAAATACTGGTTTTTGTGTAGTAAACTTTTCAATGAAGATCTCTCCTTAAACCAGGTCAAGATATTCTGTTCAAAGGAAGTAAAAACAAGTATAAAAAAAATAATTTAACAACAGGGAGAGGAAACTAAACGGTCTCAATGAAAAAAAATCAACCAAAATGGAAGGAAACAAAACTATTTTCCTTCCCAAGTTTTCTAAAAAGTAGTGAGTGTAGAGCCAGTTTTGTTAGGAGAGGGATCATAACAAATGCAATTCCTTGAGCCTATTGTTACAATAAACAGTCCTTTTATTTGTGTTTTCACAGCTGCTAGTGACAGCTTGAGTTGTGCCAAACATCTAGTGGTTACGTTTCTGTTTGTGCCACTTAAACCTCTTCAGTCTCTAAAGAGCACGTGGCCTCTTGGGATTGATCTGCTTACTGGCCTGCTCCTCCTCCTGGAGAGTAGAACGGAATGACTTCACTTTATCTGTTGAAGAGATGAAAAGATCGGAAGTGATCGAGTGTTTATGAAACTGATCGATCATCAACGGAAAGACAAGATTCAATTAATTGTGTAAAGAAATGAAAGTGTGCTGTTGTGACTGGAGGGCTTCAGCTGGACAAGATTTTGTTAACTTCTAAATGTATACATATACGAGCATGACAGCATGGTGCGTGGTCAGCAACATGTGCTTTAGTCATACCTCGGAGTTCAGTGAGGATTTCTATCTTCTGGTCTAGGATCTGCTCCAGCTGTGTGGCGTACGACTCCACGTCATAGTCCACCTCTTCTGTCATCTCCAGCAGCACCTTTTCATCTTCCAGCCATCGAATAGACTCCTGCTCAGAGAAGAAACACAAGACTGAGTGTTTAGTACATTTACCTCATAGCCTTCTTCTACAGCCTTAAAACAGAAGTAGGCATTCATCTGTTTTCATGTATGTGGATACAAAGAAGGACAAGGTGAGCTGGAGTGTTTTTAGAGTTTTGTGTGTTTCCTTCTGACCTGGAAAACAGCTCGGTGGTCCTCTAGGACCTGCTCCTCCATCTCCACTAACTGAGACACTGCCTCGTGGAAGGTGAAGAGCTGGGGAGACACTTCCTCCTCCTAAGAAAAACATACGGTGTCAGCAAGGAACAGCATAAAAACTGATCACTGCTGCAGTCTGGTTATTAGTGGACAATACAGTTCACAATAATGCAGATTATTTCAAATACGTTACTCTCACAAGCAACAAAATTTCTTAGGTTCTTGAAACATGCTTATATATTTTCAAAGATGAGGGTCAAATGCTGCTGTTTACCTGCGTGTTGCTGTAATACATACTATGAAATAATCCCTTGCTCTGTGTGTGTGTGATTACAACAGTTTAGGGAAATAAAGTGGTTGTGTTTTCATGGCATGTTTGCACAACTTGTCTGACACAGTCTACATCTATCTATCCATCTATCTATCTATCTATCAGGTGACAGGCACTTAACAGCCAAAACAAATTGTATATACATTATTTGTATTATAATGTGCAGTACAAGACAATTGTGATATAATGTTAGATATATATTAATATAGAGCCATAGACCCCCCCTCCAAGATCAGTAAACCTCTTTAGAAGAACAGACTTACATTCTGCTCACAGAGCAGTTTGAGGTCGTCTCTCTGAGGTGAGATACTCAGCCACTCCTCATCCAATAGATCCAGCTGGTTGACAGTGTGGATGTTGGGTCGCCCCCCCTCCATCACTTGGTTGGGGTCCACTGTCAGCTCCTTAACCCTGCAGACAGAAGAGAAATTGGTCAGGACTGATTCATTCTCAGCTCAGACCCACTCTGAATATGGCTGCTCTTTGATCGGGGGTATGGAGTTCACAATTTGCACAGCATGGTAGCATTGTGACGGCAGTGACATCATGCAAGGGGGAAGATGGCTGGAATCAGTCGGTAGATGGCAGTTATCATGCTAGCTGGGGTCAGGATGGTCAGAGCTGGTGTTTAACAAGGCGTCACAAAGCTGATGAGGGATTACTGTCTTGTACATAACGTGCAGCGACAGTGCTAATTAATTAGGACTAGGACTTTGACAGGGATTACCTGCTGAGAGCTGGCTCAAACAAAGAGCTCATCCTGGATGTGTTTACCGGACAGCGAAAGTCATGTTTTGAACCACCGTGTATTCATTCTAACTTATCACTCCCAGCTTTCACAGGTGTCCCTGACATAAACACTGATGGTATCACACAGAACAAACAAAAGACACACCCACATGGACGAACAGATGTATTGTTCTTCAGGTTTTCTCTACAGCTCAGCCAGAGATAAAAGTGAAAGCACGAGTCAAAGCAGGGATGAAGAGCATGAAAAGTATCACATCATGCGGATGAAAAATAGGAAGGAGGAGACAGATGAAGTCTTCCCCAGTGAATTGAATGGAAGCTACCAAAGTGAGCTCATGGTTGTGTATTTTAATGCTAAAAACGTGAAGGGAGCACATGCACTGTGGGTGTATTTCTGTGTGTGTGTGTGTGTGTGTGTGTGTGTGTGTGTGTGTGTGTGTGTGTGTGTGTGTGTGTGTGTGTGTGTGTGTGTGCGTGTGTGTTTGTGTGAATGTGTGCCAGTTGGTGTGTGTCTTAGGTCTGAGAAGATGTTTTATGTGCTGTGTGTGTGGATCTGTCCTCGCACAGGAAGTGAGGGTCAATTAAAGAGTCAGCACACTGCGTCTCTGGAGACTCAACTAGAAAGTAAACC